>JAUJEM010000437.1:0-157904 GCA_030448935.1 Citrus cavaleriei | reverse complement strand
GCCGCGCAAAGTCTCGGGCCATTCGAGTCATTGGAATGACGCCCCACCAAGGCTATAGCCCACCGTTTTTGGCCATTTTCCGCTGGGGTTTTGGCGACCTTCGGGCGCTAATTTTTAGGCGTGACTGCCCCCCCATTCCTAAGGCTATAGCCCCCACCCGTTTTTGGCCATTTTTCCACTGGGGTTTGGCGCCCCGACCTTCGGGCGCTAATTTTTAGGCGGCTGTGCCCGTGGCCTATTTACAGCACACGGAGACCGCCCGCAAAGTCTCGGGCCATTCCAGGTCCGAGGCGGACCGAACTTAGCTCGCCAACCACCAAGGCTATAGCCCACCCATTTTTGGCCATTTTCCGCTGGGGTTTTGGTACCTGACCTTCGGTGGGCGCGGCTGTGCCGTGGCCTGTTTACAGCACCACGGAGGCGCCATGTAGTCTCGGCCATTCAGTCAGCGGACAAGAACCCAAGCCACGCCCCACCAGGGCTATAGCCCACCGTTTTTTGGCCATTTTTTTCCGTAGGTGTTTTGGCACCCGACCTTGACGCTAATTTTTGGGTGCGCGGCTGTGCCCATGGCCTAATGCACAGGACCAGGCCGCACGCAAAGTCTCGGGCCATTCCGAGTCCGAGCGGACGAACCGACCACCCAAGGCTATAAGCCCACCCGTTTTTTGGCCCTTTTTTCACTGGGGTTTGGCACCCGACCTTGGCGCTAATTTTTAGGCGCGGCTGTGCCCGTGGCCTATTTTGGCACACGGAGGCTGCCATAAAGTCTTGGGCCATTCCGAGTCCGGCGGACGAACTTCGCCACGCCCCACCAAGGCTATAGCCCCACCGTTTTTGGCCATTTTTCCGTAATTTTTAGGCGCGGCTGTGCCCGTGTCCTATGTTTGGCACACGGAGGCCGCCCGCTAAGTCTGGGGCCATTCCGAGTCCGGCGGACGAACTTCGACCACGCCCCCCAACACGGCTATATCCCACCCGTTTTTTGTCCATTTTTCCGCTGTGGGGTTTTGGCACCCGACCTTGGGCGCTAATTTTTCGGCGCGGCTGTACCCGTAGCCTATTTTTGGCACCCGGAGGCCGACCGTAAAGTCTCGGGCCATTCCGTGTCCTGCGGTCTAAGTTCGCCATCGCCCCCCACCAAGGCTATAGCCCACCCGTTTTTTGGCCATTTTCCGCTGGGGGTTTGGCACCCGACCTTCGGGCGCTAATTTTTGGGCGCGGCTGTGCCCGTGGCCTATTTTTGGACACCGGAGGCCGCCCGCAAGGACTGGGGCCATTCCGAGTCCGGTGAGACGAACTTCCCGCCCCCAAGGCTATAGCCCACCCGTTTTTTGGCCATTTTTCCGCTGGGGGGTTTTGGCACCCCGACCTTCGGGCGCTAATTTTTGGGCGCGGCTGTGCCCGTGGCCTATTTTTGGCACACGGAGGCCGCCCGCAAAGTCTGGGGCCATTCCGAGTCCGGCGGACGAACTTCGCCCACGCCCCCCACCAAGGCTATAGCCCACCCGTTTTTTGGCCATTTTTCCGCTGGGGGGTTTTTGGCACCCCGACCTTCGGGCGCTAATTTTTGGGCGCGGCTGTGCCCGTGGCCTATTTTTGGCACACGGAGGCCGCCCGCAAAGTCTGGGGCCATTCCGAGTCCGGCAGACGAACTTCGCCCACGCCCCCCACCAAGGCTATAGCCCACCCGTTTTTTGGCCATTTTTCCGCTGGGGGGTTTTGGCACCCCGACCTTCGGGCGCTAATTTTTGGGCGCGGCTGTGCCCGTGGCCTATTTTTGGTACACGGAGGCCGCCCGCAAAGTCTGGGGCCATTCCGAGTCCGGCGGACGAACCGCCCGCCCCCACCAAGGCTATAGCCCACCCGTTTTTGGCCATTTTTCCGCTGGGGTTTTGGCACCCGACCTTGGGCGCTAATTTTTGGGCGGCTGTGCCCGTGGCCTATTTTGGCACCACGGAGGCCGCCCGCAAAGTCTGGGGCCATTCGAGTCCGGCGGACGAACCAGCCCGCCCCCACCAAGGCTATAGCCCACCCGTTTTTGGCCATTTTTCCGCTGGGGTTTTGGCACCCGACCTTCGGGCGCTAATTTTTGGCGCGGCTGTGCCCGTTGCCTATTTTTGGCCCGCGGACGCCGCCCGCCAAGTCTGGGGCCATTCCGAGTCCGGCGGACGAACTTCGCCCACCCCCCCCACCACGGCTATAGCCCACCCGATTTTTGGCCTTTTTTCCTCAGGGGGGTTTTGGCACCCCGACCTTCGGGCGCTAATTTTTGGGCGCGGCTGTGCCCGTGGCCTATTTTTGGCACCCTGAGGCCGCCCGCAAAGTCTCGGGCCATTCGAGTCCGGCGGACGAACTTCGCCACGCGCCCCCACCAAGGCTATAGCCCACCCGTTTTTGGCCATTTTTCCGCTGGGGTTTTGGCACCCGACCTTGGGCGCTAATTTTTGGCGCGGCTGTGCCCGTGGCCTATTTTGGCACCGCGGAGGCCGCCCGCAAAGTCTCGGGCCATTCCGAGCCCGGCGGACGAACTTCGCCCACCCCCCGCACCAAGGCTATAGCCCACCCGTTTTTCGGCCATTTTTCCGCTGGGGTTTTGGCACCCGACCTTGGGCGCTAATTTTTTGGGCGCGGCTGTGCCCGTGGCCTATTTTTGGCACCGGAGGCCGCCCGCAAAGTCTGGGGCCATTCCGAGTCCGGCGGACGAACCGCCCCGCCCCCACCAAGGCTATAGCCCACCCGTTTTTGGCCATTTTCCGCTGGGGGTTTTGGCACCCGACCTTCGGGCGCTAATGCTCGGGCGCGGCTGTGCCCGTGGCCTATTTTTGGCACACGGAGGCCTCCCGCAAAGTCTCAGGCCATTCCGAGTCCGGCTGACGTACTACGCCCCCCACCAAGGCTATAGCCCGCCCTTTTTTTGGCCATTTTCCGCTGGGGTTTTGGCACCCGACCTTGGGCGCTAATTTTTGGGCGCGGCTGTGCCCGTGGCCTATTTTTGGCACACGGGAGGCCGCCCGCAAAGTCTGGGGCCATTCCGAGTCCGGCGGACGAACCGCCACGCCCCCACCAAGGCTATAGCCCACCCGTTTTTGGCCATTTTTCCGCTGGGGTTTTGGCACCCCGACCTTGGGCGCTAATTTTTGGGCGCGGCTGTGCCCGTGGCCTATTTTGGCACCACGGAGGCCGCCCGCAAAGTCTGGGGCCATTCCGAGTCCGGCGGACGAACTTTGCCCGCCCCCCACCAGGCTATAGCCCACCCGTTTTTGGCCATTTTTTCGCTGGGGTTTTGGCACCCGACCTTCGGGCGCTAATTTTTGGGCGCGGCTGAGCCCGAGGCCAATTTATGGCACACGGAGTCCTCCAGCAAAGTCTGGGGCCATTCCGAGTCCGGTGGACGAACTTCGCCCACGCCCCCCACCAAGGCTATAGCCCACCCGTTTTTGGCCATTTTTCGCTGGGGTTTTGGCACCCGACCTTCGGGCGCTAATTTTTGGGCGCGCTGTGCCCGTGGCCTATTTTGGCACACACGGAGCCCCCGCAAAGTCTCGGGCCATTCCGAGTCCGGCGGACGAACCGCCACGCCCCCACCAAGGCTATAGCCCACCCGTTTTTGGCCATTTTTCGCTGGGGGTTTTGGCACCCGACCTTGGGCGCGTAATTTTTAGGCTCGGCTGTACCCGCGGCCTATTTTTGGCACACGGAGGCCGCCCGCAAAGTCTCGGGCCATTCCGAGTCCGGCGGACGAACTTCGCCCACGCCCCCCACCAAGGCTATAGCCCACCCGTTTTTTGGCCATTTTTCCGCTGGGGGGTTTTGGCACCCCGACCTTCGGGCTCTAATTTTTGGGCGCGGCTGTGCCCGTGGCCTATTTTTGGCACACGGAGGCCGCCCGCAAAGTCTGGGGCCATTCCGAGTCCGGCGGACGAACTTCGCCCACGCACCCCACCAAGGCTATAGCCCACCCGTTTTTTGGCCATTTTTCCGCTAGGGGGTTTTGGCACCCCGACCTTAGGGAGCTATTTTTTGGGCGCGGCTGTGCCCGTGGCCTATTTTTGGAACACGGAGGCCGCCCGCAAAGTCTCGGGCCATTCCGAGTCCGGCGGACGAACTTCGCCCACGCCCCCCACCAAGGCTATAGCCCACCCGTTTTTTGGCCATTTTCCGCATGGTGGTTTTGGCACCCGACCTTGGGCGCTAATTTTTGGCCGCGGCTGTGCCCGTGGCCTATTTTTGGCACCACGGAGGCCGCCCGCAAAGTCTCGGGGCCATTCCGTCTCCGGCGGACGAACTTCGCCCGCGCCCCCACCAAGCCTATATAGCCCACCCCTTTTTTGGCCGTTTTTCCGCTGGGGGGTTTTGGCACCCCGACCTTCGGGCGCTAATTTTTCGGCGCGGCTCTGTCTGTGGCCTACGTTTGGCACACGAGGCTGCCCGCAAAGTCTCGGCCCATTCCGAGTCGGGCGCACGAACTTCGCCCGCGCCCCCACCAAGGCTATATAGCCCACCCATTTTTTGGCCGTTTTTCCGCTGGGGGGTTTTGGCACCCCGACCTTCGGGCGCTAATTTTTGGGCGCGGCTCTGTCTGTGGCCTATTTTTTTTCACGGAGCCGCCCCGCAAAGTCTGGGGCCATTCCGAGTCCGGCGTACGAAATTCGCCCTATTTTGGCCCGCCCCCACCAAGGCTATAGCCCACCCGTTTTTTGGCCATTTTTCCGCTGGGGGGTTTTGGCACCCCGACCTT
This sequence comes from Citrus cavaleriei, assembly GCA_030448935.1. Lineage (NCBI taxonomy): Eukaryota > Viridiplantae > Streptophyta > Magnoliopsida > Sapindales > Rutaceae > Citrus > Citrus cavaleriei. The sequence goes on along the minus strand of JAUJEM010000437.1, from coordinate 153,163 downwards.
CGGGCGCTAATTTTTGGGCGCGGCTGTGCCCGTGGCCTATTTTTGGCACACGGAGGCCGCCCGCAAAGTCTGGGGCCATTCCGAGTCCGGCGGACGAACTTCGCCCACGCCCCCACCAAGGCTATAGCCCACCCGTTTTTTGGCCATTTTTCCGCTGGGGGGTTTTGGCACCCAGACCTTCGGGCGCTAATTTTTGGGCGCGGCTGTGCCCGTGGCCTATTTTTGGCACACGGAGGCCGCCCGCAAAGTCTGGGGCCATTCCGAGTCCGGCGGACGAACTTCGCCCACGCCCCCCACCAAGGCTATAGCCCACCCGTTTTTTGGCCATTTTTCCGCTGTTGGGTTTTGGTAGCCCGACCTTCGGGCGCTAATTTTTGGGCGGGGCTGTGCCCGTGGCCTATTTTTGGCACACGGAGGCCGCCCGCATAGTCTGGGGACATTCCGAGTCCGTCGGATGAACTTCGCCCCCCCCACCAAGGCTATAGCCCACCCGTTTTTGGCCATTTTTTTCGCTGGGGTTTTGGCACCCCGACCTTGGGCGCTAATTTTTGGGCGCGGCTGTGCCCGTGGCCTATTTTGGCACCACGGAGGCCGCCCGCAAAGTCTGGGGCCATTCCGAGTCCGGCGGACGAACTTCGCCAAGCCCCCCACCCAGGCAAAAGCCCACCCCGTTTTTGGCCATTTTTTCCGCTGGGGTTTTGGCACCCGACCTTGGGCGCTAATTTTGGGGCGCGGCGGGGCCCGTGGCCTTTTTTGGGCACAGGGAGGCGGCCCGCAATTTCTGGGGCCATTCCGTGTCCGGCGGACGAACTGCGCCACGCCCCCCACCAAGGCTATAGCCCACCCGTTTTTTGGCCATTTTTGCGCTGGGGGGTTTTGGCACCCCGACCTTGGGGCGCTAATTTTTGGGCGCGGCTGTGCCCGTGGCCTATTTTTGGCACACGGAGGCCGCCCGCAAAGTCTGGGGCCATTCCGAGTCCGGCGGACGAACTTCGCCCACGCCCCCCACCAAGGCTATAGCCCACCCGTTTTTTGGCCATTTTTCGGCTGGGGGGTTTTGGCACCCCGACCTTCGGGCGCTAATTTTTGGGCGCGGCTGTGCCCTTGGCCTATTTTTGGCACACGGAGGCCGCCCGCAAAGTCTGGGGCCATTCCGAGTCCGGCGGACGAACTTCGCCCACGCCCCCCACCAAGGCTATAGCCCACCCGTTTTTTGGCCATTTTTCCGCTAGGGGGTTTTGGCACCCCGACCTTCGGGCGCTAATTTTTGGGCGCGGCTGTGCCCGTGGCCTATTTTTGGCACACGGAGGCCACCCGCAAAGTCTCAGGCCATTCCGAGTCCGGCGGACGAACTTCGCCCCCCACCAAGGCTATAGCCCACCCTTTTTTTGGCCATTTTCCCGCCCGGGGTTTTGGCACCCCGACCTTCGGGCGCTAATTTTTGGGTGCGGCTGTGCCCGTGGCCTATTTTTGGCACACGGAGGCCACCCGCAAAGTCTGGGGCCATTCCGAGTCCGGCGGACGAACTTCGCCCACGCCCCCCACCAAGGCTATAGCCCACCTGTTTTTTGGCCATTTTTCCGCTGGGCGGTTTTGGCACCCCGACGTTCGGGTGTTAATTTTTGGGCGCGGCTGTGCCCGTGGCCTATTTTTGACACACGGAGGCCGCCCGCAAAGTTCCGGGCCATTCTGAGTCCGGCGGACGAACTTCGCCCACGCCCCCCACAAAGGCTATAGCCCACCCGTTTTTGGGCCATTTTTTCACTGGGGGGTTTTGGCACCCCGACCTTCGGGCTCCAATTTTTAGGCGCGGCCGTGCCCGTAGCCTATTTTTGGCACACGGAGGCCGCCCGCTAAGTCTCGGGCCATTCCGAGTCCGGCGGACGAACTTCGCCCACGCCCCCCACCAAGGCTATATCCCACCCGTTTTTTGGCCATTTTTCCGCTGGGGGGTTTTGGCACCCCGACCTTCGGGCGCTAATTTTTGGGCGCGGCTGTGCCCGTGGCCTATTTTTGGCACACGGAGGCCGCCCGCAAAGTCTCGGGCCATTCCGAGTCCGGCGGACGAACTTCGCCCACGCCCCCCACCAAGGCTATAGCCCACCCGTTTTTTGGCCATTTTTCCGCTGGGGGGTTTGGCACCCCGACCTTCGGGCGCTAATTTTTGGGCGCGGCTGTGCCCGTGGCCTATTTTTGGCACACGGAGGCCGCCCGCAAAGTCTGGGGCCATTCCGAGTCCGGCGGACGAACTTCGCCACGCCCCCCACCAAGGCTATAGCCCACCCGTTTTTTGGCCATTTTTCCGCTGGGGGGTTTTGGCACCCCGACCTTCGGGCGCTAATTTTTGGGCGCGGCTGTGCCCGTGGCCTATTTTTTGGCACACGGAGGCCGCCCGCAAAGTCTGGGGGCATTCCCAGTCCGGCGGACGAACTTCGCCCACGCCCCCCACCAAGGCTATAGCCCACCCGTTTTTTGCCCATTTTTCCGCTGGGGGGTTTTGGCACCCCGACCTTCGGGCGCTAATTTTTGGGCGCGGCTGTGCCCGTGGCCTATTTTTGGCACACGGAGGCCGCCCGCAAAGTCTGGGGCCATTCCGAGTCCGGCGGACGAACTTCGCCCGCGCCCCCCACCAAGGCTATAGCCCACCCGTTTTTTGGCCATGTTTCCGCTGGGGGGTTTTGGCACCACGACCTTCGGGCGCTTATTTTTGGGCGCGGCTGTGCCCGTGGCCTATTTTTGGCACACGGAGGCCGCCCGCAAAGTCTGGGGCCATTCCGAGTCCGGCGGACGAACTTCGCCCACGCCCCCCACCAAGGCTATAGCCCACCCGTTTTTTGGCCATTTTTCCGCTGGGGGGTTTTGGCACCCCGACCTTCGGGCGCTAATTATTGGGCGCGGCTGTGCCCGTGGCCTATTTATGGCACGCGGAGGCCACCCGCAAAGTCTGGGGCCATTCCGAGTCCGGCGGACGAACTTCCCCCACGCCCCCCACCAAGGCTATAGCCCACCCGTTTTTTGGCCATTTTTCCGCTGGGGGGTTTTGGCACCCCGACCTTTGGGCGCTAATTTTTGGGCGCGGCTGTGCCCGTGGCCTATTTTTGGCACACGGAGGCCGCCCGCAAAGTCTCGGGCCATTCCGAGTCCGGCGGACGAACTTCGCCCACGCCCCCCACCAAGGCTATAGCCCACCCGTTTTTTGGCCATTTTTCCGCTGGGGGGTTTTGGCACCCCGACCATCGGGCGCTCATTTTTGGGCGCGGCTGTCCCCGTGGCCTATTTTTTGGCACACGGAGGCCCCCGCAAAGTCTCGGGCCATTCCGAGTCAGGCGGACGAACTTCGCCCGCCCCCACCAAGGCTATAGCCCACCGTTTTTGGCCATTTTTCCGCTGGGGTTTTGGCACCCGACCTTGGGGCGCTAATTTTTGGGCGCGGCTGTGCCCGTGGCCTATTTTGGCACACGGAGGCCGCCCGCAAAGTCTGGGGCCATTCCGAGTCCGAGGCGGACGAACTTCGCCACCCCCCCACCAAGGCTATAGCCCACCCGTTTTTGGCCATTTTCCGCTGGGGTTTTGGCACCCGACCTTGGGCGCTAATTTTTGGCGCTGGCTGTGCCATTCGTGGCCTATTTTTGGCACCTAATTTTAGAGGCCGCCCGCAAAAGTCTGGGGCCATTCCGAGTCCGTCTCGGGCCATTCCGACGAACCGCCACGCCCCCCACCAAGGCTATAGCCCACCCGTTTGTTGCCCATTTTTCCGCTGGGGGGTTTTGGCACCCGACCTTCGGGCGCTAATTTTTGGGCGTGGCTTTGCCCGTGGCCTATTTTTGCCACACGGAGGCCGCCCGCAAAGTGTCGGGCCATTCAGAGTCCGTCGTACGAACTTCCCACCCCCCACCAAGGCTATAGCCCACCCGTTTTTGGCCATTTTTCGCTGGGGTTTTGGCACCCGACCTTGGGCGCTAATTTTTGGCGCGGCTGTGCCCGTGGCCTATTTTGGCACACGGGAGGCCGCCGCAAAGTCTCGGGCCATTCCGAGTCCGGCGGACGAACTTCCCCCGCCCCCCCACCAAGGCTATAGCCCACCCGTTTTTGGCCATTTTCCGCTGGGGTTTTTGGCACCCGACCTTCGGTCGCTAATTTTTGGGCGCGGCTGTGCCCGTGGCCTATTTTTGGCACCACGGAGGCTGCCCGCTAAGTCTCGGGCCATTCCGAGTCCGGCGGACGAACTTCGCCCACCCCCACCAACGCTATAGCCCCCCCGATTTTTGGCCATTTTTTTCCTGGGGTTTTTGCACACCGACGTTGGGGCGCTAATTTTTGGGCGCGGCTGTGCCCGTGGCCTATTTTGGCACACGGGGCCGCCGCCCGCAAAGTCTCGTCCCATTCCGAGTCCGGCGGACGAACCGCCACGCCCCCCACCAAGGCTATAGCCCACCCGTTTTTGGCCATTTTTCCGCTGGGGTTTTGGCACCCGACCTTGGGCGCTAATTTTTGGCGCGCTGTGCTGTGCCCGTGGCCTATTTTTGGCACACGGAGGCCGGCCGCAAAGTCTCTGGCCATTCCGAGTCCGGCGGACGAATTTCGCCCACCCCCCCACCAAGGCTATAGCCCACCCGTTTTTTGGCCATTTTTCCGCTGGGGGGTTTTGGCACCCCGACCTTCGGGCGCTAATTTTTGGGCGCGGCTGTGCCCGTGGCCTATTTTTGGCACACGGAGGCCGCCCGCAAAGTCTCGGGCCATTCCGAGTCCGGAGGACGAAGTTCGCCCACCCCCCCCCCCCACCAAGGCTATAGCCCACCCGTTTTTTGGCCATTTTTCCGCTGGGGGGTTTTGGCACCCCGACCTTCGGGCGCTAATTTTTGGGCGCGGCTGTGCCCGTGGCCTAGTTTTTGGCACCACGGAGGCGCCCGCAAAGTCTCGGGCCATTCCGAGTCCGGGCGGACGAACCTTCGCCCGCCCCCCCCACCAAGGCTATAGCCCACCCGTTTTTTGGCCATTTTTCCGCTGGGGTTTTGGCACCCCCGACCTTGGGGCGCTAATTTTTGGGCGGCTGTGCCCGTGGCCTATTTTGGCACCGGAGGCCGCCCGCAAAGTCTGGGGCCATTCCGAGTCCGGCGGACGAACTTCGCGCCTATGCCCCCACGCCCCCCCCAAGGCTATAGCCCACCCGTTTTTGGCCATTTTTCCGCTGGGGGTTTTGGCACCCGACCTTGGGGCGCTAATTTTTGGGCGGCTGTGCCCGTGGCCTATTTTTTTTGGCACCACGGAGGCCGCCCGCAAAGTCTCGGGCCATTCCGAGTCCGGCGGACGAACTTCGCCACGCCCCCACCAAGGCTATAGCCCACCCGTTTTTGGCCATTTTTCCGCTGGGGGTTTTGGCACCCCCGACCTTGGGCGCTAATTTTTTTAGGGCGCGGCTGTGCCCGTGGCCTATTTTGGCACCACGGAGGCCGCCCGCAAAGTCTGGGCCATTCCGAGTCCGGCGGACGAACTTCGCCCCCGCCCCCCACCAAGGCTATATCCCACCCGTTTTTGGCCATTTTTTTCGCTGGGGGTTTGGCACCCCGACCTTGGGCGCGCTAATTTTTGGGCGCGGCTGTGCCCGTGGCCTATTTTTGGCACACGGAGGCCGCCCGCAAAGTCTCGGGCCATTCCGAGTCCGGTGGACGGACGACCGCCACCCCCCCACCAGGCTATAGCCCACCCGTTTTTGGCCATTTTTCGCTGGGGTTTTGGCACCCGACCTTGGGGCGCTAATTTTTGGGCGGCTGTGCCCGTGGCCTATTTTTTGGCACCACGGAGGCCGCCCGCAAAGTCTCGGGGCCATTCCGAGTCCGGCGGACGAACTTCGCCCGCCCCCCACCAAGGCTATAGCCCACCCGTTTTTGGCCATTTTTCGCTGGGGTTTTTGGCACCCGACCTTGGGCGCTAATTTTTGGGCGCGGCTGTGCCCGTGGCCTATTTTTGCAGCACGGAGGCCGCCCGCAAAGTCTCGGGCCATTCCGAGTCCGGCGGACGAACTTCGCCACGCCCCCACCAAGGCTATAGCCCACCCGTTTTTGGCCATTTTCCGCTGGGGTTTTTGGCACCCGACCTTGGGCGCTAATTTTTTGGGCGCGGCTGTGCCCGTGGCCTATTTTTGGCACCACGGAGGCCGCCCGCAAAGTCTCGGGGCCATTCCGAGTCCGGCGGACGAACTTCGCCCACGCCCCCACCAGGCTATAGCCCACCCGTTTTTTTGGCCATTTTTCCGCTGGGGTTTTGGCACCCGACCTTGGGCGCTAATTTTTGGCGCGCTGTGCTGTGCCGTGGCCTATTTTTGGCACCACGGAGGCTGCCCGCAAAGTCTCGGGCCATTCCGAGCCCGGCGGACGAACGTCTCCCACCCCCCCCCACCAGGGCATATGCCCACCCGTGTGTTGGCCCTTTTTCCGCTGGGGTTTTTGGCACCCGACCTTGGGCGCTAATTTTTGGGCGCGGCTGTGCCCGTGGCCTATTTTTGGCACCACGGAGGCCGCCCGCAAAGTCTCGGGGCCATTCCGAGTCCGGCGGACGAACTTCGCCCGCCCCCCACCAAGGCTATAGCCCCCCCCGTTTTTGGCCATTTTTCCGCTGGGGGGTTTTGGCACCCCGACCTTCGGGCGCTAATTTTTGGGCGCGGCTGTGCCCGTGGCCTATTTTTTGCACACGGAGGCCGCCCGCAAAGTCTCGGGCCATTCCGAGTCCGGCGGACGAACTTCGCCCACGCCCCCCGCAAGGCTATAGCCCACCCGTGTTTTGGCCATTTTTCCGCTGGGGTTTTGGCACCCGACCTTGGGCGCTAATTTTTGGCGCGCTGCTGTGCCCGTGGCCTATTTTGGCACCACCGGAGGCCGCCCGCAAAGTCTCGGGCCATTCCGAGTCCGGCGGACGAACTTCGCCCGCCCCCCACCAAGGCTATAGCCCACCCGTTTTTGGCCATTTTTCGCTGGGGGTTTTGGCACCCCGACCTTCGGCGCTAAATTTTTGGCGCGGCTGTGCCCGTGGCCTATTTTTTTGCACCACGGAGGCCGCCCGCAAAGTCTCGGGCCATTCCGAGTCCGGCGGACGAACTTCGCCCCCCCCCCAAGGCTATAGCCCACCCGTTTTTGGGCCATTTTCCGCTGGGGTTTTGGCACCCGACCTTGGGCGCTAATTTTTGGCGCGGCTGTGCCCGTGGCCTATTTTTTGCACCGGAGGCCGCCCGCAAAGTCTCGGGCCATTCCGAGTCCGGCGGACGAACTTCGCCCACCCCCCCCCAAGGCTATAGCCCACCCGTTTTTGGGCCATTTGTCCGCTGGGGGTTTTGGCACCCCGACCTTCGGGCGCTAATTTTTGGGCGCGGCTGTGCCCGTGGCCTATTTTTGGCACACGGAGGCCGCCCGCAAAGTCTGGGGCCATTCCGAGTCCGGCGGACGAACTTCGCCCACGCCCCCACCAAGGCTATAGCCCACCCGTTTTTTGGCCATTTTCCGCTGGGGGGTTTTGGCACCCCGACCTTCGGGCGCTAATTTTTGGGCGCGGCTGTGCCCATGGCCTATTTATGGCACACGGACTCCGCCCGCAAAGTCTCGGGCCATTCCGAGTCCGGTCCGACGAACCGCGCCGCCCCCCACCAAGGCTATAGCCCACCCGTTTTTGGCCATTTTTTTTTTGGCGCTGGGGTTTTGGCACCCCGACCTTCGGGCGCTAATTTTTGGGCGCGGCTGTGCCCGTGGCCTATTTTTGGCACACGGAGGCCGCCCGCAAAGTCTCGGGCCATTCCGAGTCCGGCGGACGAACTTCGCCCACCCCCCCCACCAAGGCTATAGCCCACCCGTTTTTTGGCCATTTTTCCGCTGGGGGGTTTTGGCACCCCGACCTTCGGGCGCTAATTTTTGGGCGCGGCTGTGCCCGTGGCCTATTTTTGGCACACGGAGGCCGCCCGCAAAGTCTCGGGCCATTCCGAGTCTGGCGGACGAAGTTCGCCCACGCCCCCCAACAAGGCTATAGCCCACCCGTTTTTTGGCCATTTTTCCGATGGGGGGTTTGGCAACCCGACCTTCGGTCGCTAATTTTTTGGCGCGGCTGTGCCCGTGGCCTATTTTTGGCACACGGAGGCCGCCCGCAAAGTCTCGGGCCATTCCGAGTCCGGCGGACGAACTTCGCCCCCGCCCCCCACCAAGGCTATAGCCCACCCGTTTTTTGGCCATTTTTCCGCTGGGGGGTTTTGGCACCCCGACCTTCGGGCGCTAATTTTTGGGCGCGGCTGTGCCCGTGGCCTATTTTTGGCACACGGAGGCCGCCCGCAAAGTCTCGGGCCATTCCGAGTCCGGCGGACGAATTTCGCCCACGCCCCCCACCAAGGCTATAGCCCACCCGTTTTTGGGCCATTTTTCCGCTTGGGGGTTTTGGCACCCCGACCTTCGGCCCTAATTTTTGGGCGCGGCTGTGCCCGTGGCCTAGTTTTGGCACACGGAGGCCGCCCGCAAAGTCTCGGGCCATTCCGAGTCCGGGACGAACCCGCCACGCCCCACCAAGGCTATAGCCCACCCGTTTTTGGCCATTTTTCGCTGGGGTTTTGGCACCCCGACCTTGGGCGCTAATTTTTGGGCGCGGCTGTGCCCGTGGCCTATTTTGGCACACGGAGGCCGCCCGCAAAGTCTGGGGCCATTCCGAGTCCGGCGGACGAACGACCCCCGCCCCCCCCCCCCACCAAGGCTATAGCCCACCCGTTTTTTGGCCATTTTCCGCTGGGGGTTTTGGCACCCGACCTTCGGGCGCTAATTTTTGGCGCGGCTGTGCCGTGGCCTATTTTGGCACACGGAGGCCGCCCGCAAAGTCTCGGGCCATTCCGAGTCCGGCGGTCGTACTTCGCCCACGCCCCCCACATAGGCTATAGCCCTCCCGTTTTTAGGGCCTTTTTTCCGCTGGGGGGTTTTGGCACCCCGACCTTCGGGCGCTAATTTTTGGGCGCGGCTCTGCCCGTGGCCTATTTTAGGCACACGGAGGCCGCCCGCAAAGTCTGGGGCCATTCCGAGTCCGGCGGACGAACTTCCACGCCCCCACCAAGGCTATAGCCCACCCGTTTTTGGCCATTTTCCGCTGGGGGTTTTGGCACCCCGACCTTGGGCGCTAATTTTTGGCGCGCGCTGTGTCCGTGGCCTATTTTTGGCACATGGAGGCCACCCGCAAAGTCTGGGGCCTTTCCGAGTCCGGCAGACGAACTTCGCCCACGCCCCCACCAAGGCTATAGCCCACCCGTTTTTGGCCATTTTCCGCTGGGGTTTTGCACCCCCGACCTTGGGCGCTAATTTTTGGGCGCTGGCTGTGCCCGTGGCCTATTTTTGGGCACCACGGAGGCCGCACGCAAAGTCTCGGGCCATTCCGAGTCCTGCGGACGAACTTCGCCACCCCCCCCAAGGCTATAGCCCACCGTTTTTGGCCATTTTCCGCTGGGGTTTTGGCACCCCGACCTTGGGCGCTAATTTTTGGGCGCGGCTGTGCCCGTGGCCTATTTTTTTGGCACCACGGAGCCGCCCCCGCAAAGTCTGGGGCCATTCCGAGTCCGGCGGACGAACTTCGCCACGCCCCCCACCAAGGCTATAGCCCACCCGTTTTTGGCCATTTTTTCGCTGGGGGTTTTGGCACCCGACCTTGGGCGCTAATTTTTGGGCGCGGCTGTGCCGTGGCCTATTTTTGCACCACCGCGGGCCGCCCGCAAAAGTCTGGGCCATTCCGAGTCCGGCGGACGAACCGCCACCCCCCCCACCAAGGCTATAGCCCACCCGTTTTTGCCATTTTCCGCTGGGGTTTTGGCACCCGACCTTGGGCTAATTTTTGGGCGCGGCTGTGCCCGTGGCCTATTTTGGCACACGGAGGCCGCCCGCAAAGTCTCGGGCCATTCCGAGTCCGGCGGACGAACCGCCCACCCCCACCAAGGCTATAGCCCACCCCGTTTTTGGCCATTTTTCCGCTGGGGGTTTTGGCACCCGACCTTGGGCGCTAATTTTTGGGCGCGGCTGTGCCCGTGGCCGATTTTGGCACACGGAGGCCGCCCGCAAAGTCTCTGGGCCATTCCGAGTCCGGTCGGACGAACCGCCCCCCCCCCCCAAGGCTATAGCCCACCCGTTTTTGGCCATTTTTCCGCTGGGGGTTTTGCACCCGACCTTCGGCGCTAATTTTTGGGCGCGGCTGTGCCCGTGGCCTATTTTTGCACCACGGAGGCCGCCCGCAAAGTCTCGGGCCATTCCGAGTCCGGCGGACGAACCGCCCCCCCCCCCCAAGGCTATAGCCCACCCGTTTTTGGCCATTTTTCGCTGGGGTTTTGGCACCCCGACCTTGGGCGCTAATTTTTGGGCGCGGCTGTGCCCGTGGCCTATTTTTGCACCACGGAGGCCGCCCGCAAAGTCTCGGGGCCATTCCGAGTCCGGCGGACGAACCTTCCCCCCCCCCCACCAGGCTATAGCCCACCCGTTTTTGGCCATTTTTTCGCTGGGGTTTTGGCACCCGACCTTGGGCGCTAATTTTTTTGGGCGCGGCTGTGCCCGTGGCCTGGCCTATTTTTGGCACCACGGAGGCCGCCCGCAAAGTCTGGGGCCATTCCGAGTCCGGCGGACGAACTTCGCCACGCCCCCCCACCAGGCTATAGCCCACCCGTTTTTGGCCATTTTTCGCTGGGGGTTTTGGCACCCGACCTTGGGCGCTAATTAATTTTTGGGCGCGGCTGTGCCCGTGGCCTATTTTTTTGGCACCACGGGAGGCCCCGCAAAGTCTCGGGCCATTCCGAGTCCGTCCGCGGGACGAACCCACCCCCCCCCACCAAGGCTATAGCCCACCCGTTTTTTGCCATTTTTCGCTGGGGGGTTTTGGCACCCGACCTTGGGCGCTAATTTTTGGGCGCGGCTGTGCCCGTGGCCTATTTTTTGCACCACGAGGCCGCCCAAAAGTCTCGGGCCATTCCGTCCGGTGGACGAACTTCGCCACGCCCCCCCACCAGGCTATAGCCCACCACCGTTTTTGGCCATTTTCCGCTGGGGTTTTGGCACCCGACCTTGGGCGCTAATTTTTTTGCGCGGCTGTGCCCGTGGCCTATTTTTGCACACCACGGAGGCCGCCCGCAAAGTCTCGGGCCATTCCGAGTCCGGCGGACGAACCCCCCCCCCCCCCCAAGGCTATAGCCCACCCATTTTTTGGCCCTTTTTCCGCTGGGGGGTTTTGGGACGCCGACCTTGGGCGCTAATTTTTGGGCGCGGCTGTGCCCGTGGCCTATTTTTTGGCACCACGGAGGCCGCCCGCAAAGTCTCGGGCCATTCCGAGTCCGTGGACGAACTTCGCCCGCCCCCCCACCAAGGCTATAGCCCACCCTTGTTTTGGCCATGTTTCGCTGGGGGTTTTGGCACCCGACCTTCGGGCGCTAATTTTTGGGCGCGGCTGTGCCCGTGGCCTATTTTTGGCACACGGAGGCCGCCCGCAAAGTCTCGGGCCATTCCGAGTCCGTGGGACGAACTTCGCCCGCCCCCCCCACCAAGGCTATAGCCCACCCGTTTTTGGCCATTTTTCCGCTGGGGTTTTGGCACCCGACCTTCGGGAGCTTATTTTTGGGCGCGGCTGTGCCCGTGGCCTATTTTTGGCACCACGGAGGCCGCCCGCAAAGTCTCGGGCCATTCCGAGTCCGGGACGGACGAACCGCCCCCCCCACCAAGGCTATAGCCCACCCGTTTTTTGGCCATTTTTTCGCTGGGGTTTTGGCACCCCGACCTTGGCTAATTTTTTTTTGCGCTGGCTGTGCCCGTGGCCTATTTTGGCACCACCGGAGGCCGCCCGCAAAGTCTCGGGCCATTCCGAGTCCGGACGGACGAACCGCCCCCCCCCCCCCAGGCTATAGCCCACCGTTTTTGGCCATTTTTCGCTGGGGGTTTTGGCACCCCGACCTTGGGCTTTTTTGGCACGGCTGTGCCCGTGGCCTATTTTGGCACCACGGAGGCCGCCCGCAAAGTCTCTGGGCCATTCCGAGTCCGGCGGACGACCACCGCCCGCCCCCCCCACCAGGCTATAGCCCACCCGTTTTTGGCCATTTTTCCGCTGGGGTTTTTGCACCCGACCTTGAGCGCTAATTTTTGGGCGCGGCTGTGCCCGTGGCCTATTTTGGCACCACGGAGGCCGCCCGCAAAGTCTCGGGGCCATTCCGAGTCCCGGGACCCCCCCCCCCCCCCCCAGGCTATAGCCCCCCCGGTTTTTTGGCCATTTTACGCTGGGGTTTTGGCACCCGACCTTGGGCGCTAATTTTTTGGGCGCGGCTGTGCCCGTGGCCTATTTTTGCACACGGAGGCCGCCCGCAAAGTCTGGGGCCATTCCGAGTCCGGCGGACGAACTTCGCCCCCCCCCACCAAGGCTATAGCCCACCCGTTTTTGGCCATTTTTCGCTGGGGTTTTGGCACCCGACCCTTCGGCGCTAATTTTTGAGCGCGGCTGTGCCCGTGGCCTATTTTTGGCACCACGGAGGCCGCCGCCCGCAAAGTCTCGGGCCATTCCGAGTCCGGCGGACGAACTTCGCCCACCCCCCCCCCAGGCGATAGCCCCCCCGGTTTTTTGCCCATTTTCCGCTGGGGGTTTTGGCACCCGACCTTGGGCGCTAATTTTTTTTGGCGCGGCTGTGCCCGTGGCCTATTTTTTTTGGCCACGGGCCGCCCGCAAAAAGTCTCGGGCCATTCCGTGTCCGGCGGTCGAAGTTTGCCCGCCCCCCCCCTCACCAAGGCTATAGCCCACCCGTTTTTGGCCATTTTTCGCTGGGGGTTTTGGCACCCGACCTTGGGCGCTAATTTTTTTTGCGCGGCTGTGCCCGTGGCCTATTTTTGGCACACGGAGCCGCCCGCAAAGTCTCGGGCCATTCCGAGTCCGGCGGACGAACTTCGCCCCCCCCACCAAGGCTATAGCCCACCCGTTTTTTGGCCATTTTTCCGCTGGGGGTTTTGGCACGCCGACCTTGGGCGCTAATTTTTGGCGCGGCTGTGTGCCCGTGGCCTATTTTTGGCACACCAGGCCGCCCGCCGCAGTCTGGGGCCATTCCGAGTCCAGCGGACGAACTTCGCCCGCCCCCCACCAGGCTATAGCCCACCCGTTTTTGGCCATTTTTTCCGCTGGGGTTTTGGCACCCGACCTTGGGCGCTATTTTTGGGCGCGGCTGTGCCCGTGGCCTATTTTTGCACACGGAGGCCCGCCCGCAAAGTCTCGGGCCATTCCGAGTCCGGACGGACGAACCGCCCGCCCCCCACCAAGTCTATAGCCCACCCGTTTTTGGCCATTTTTTTCGCTGGGGGTTTTGGCACCCGACCTTGGGGCGCTAATTTTTTTGGCGCGGCTGTGCCCGTGGCCTATTTTTTTGGCACACAGGCCGCCCGCAAAGTCTCTGGCCATTCCGAGTCCGGCGGACGAACCGCCCCCCCCCACACCAAGGCTATAGCCCACCCGTTTTTGGCCATTTTTTTCGCTGGGGTTTTTGGCACCCGACCTTCGGGCGCTAATTTTTTTTTAGCGCGGCTGTGCCCGTGGCCTATTTTTGCACCACGGAGGCCGCCCGCAAAGTCTGGGCCATTCCGAGTCCGGCGGACGAACTTCCCGCCCCCCCCCCCCAAGGCTATAGCCCACCCGTTTTTGGCCATTTTCCGCTGGGGTTTTGGCACCCCGACCTTCGGGCGCTAATTTTTGGGCGCGGCTGTGCCCGTGGCCTATTTTTGCAACCGGGGGCCCGCCGCAAAGTCTCGGGGCCATTCCGAGTCCGGCGGACGAACCGCCCCGCCCCCACCAAGGCTATAGCCCACCCGTTTTTTTTTGGCCATTTTCGCTGGGGGTTTTGGCACCCGACCTTGGGGCTAATTTTTGGGCGCGGCTGTGCCCGTGGCCTATTTTGGCACACACGGAGCCGCCCGCAAAGTCTGGGGCCATTCCGAGTCCGGCGGATGAAGTTCGCCCGCCCCCCCCCACCAAGGCTATAGCCCTCCCGTTTTTTGGCCATTTTTCCGCTGGGTGCTTTTGGGACGCCAACCTTTGGGCCCTTATTTTTGGGCGCGGCTGTGCCTGCGGCCTATTTTTGGCACACGGAGGCCGCCCCCGCAAGTCTGGGCCATTCCGAGTCCGGCGGACGAACTTCGCCCCGCCCCCCAAGGATATAGCCCACCCGTTTTTTGGGCCATTTTTCCGCTGGGGTTTTGGCACCCGACCTTGGGGCGCTAATTTTTGGGCGCGGCTGTGCCCGTGGCCTTTTTTGGCACCACGGAGGCCGCCCGCAAAGTCTGGGGCCATTCCGAGTCCGGCGGACGAACCGCCGCCCCCCCCCCCAGGCTATAGCCCACCCGTTTTTGGCCCACCCGTTTTTGGCCATTTTTTTTGGCTGTGGGGCCTTTTTGGCACCCGACCTTCGGGCCGCAAATTTTTGGGTCCGGCGGACTGTGCCCCCCCCACCAAGGCTATAGCCCCCGTTTTTTGGCCATTTTTCCGCTGGGGGGTTTTGGCACCCGACCTTGGGCGCTAATTTTTGGGCGGTGTGCCGGCCATTCCGAGGCCGCCCGCAAAAGTCTCGGGCCATTCCGAGTCCGAGCGGACGAACCCCCCCCCCCCCAAGGCTATAGCCCACCCGTTTTTGGCCATTTTTCCGCTGGGGTTTTTGGCACCCGACCTTGGGCGCTAATTTTTGGGCGGCTGTGCCCGTGGCCTATTTTTTTGCACACCACGGGCCGCCCGCAAAGTCTGGGGCCATTCCGAGTCCGAGGCGGACGAACTTCGCCCGCCCCCCACCAAGGCTATAGCCCACCCGTTTTTGGCCATTTTTCGCTGGGGTTTTGGCACCCGACCTTGGCGCTAATTTTTGGGCGCGGCTGTGCCCGTGGCCTATTTTGGCACACGGAGGCCGCCCGCAAAGTCTCGGGCCATTCCGAGTCCGGGCGGGACGAACCGCCCCCCCCCCCACCAGGCTATAGCCCACCCGTTTTTGGCCATTTTTCCGCTGGGGTTTTGGCACCCGACCTTGGGCGCTAATTTTTTTTTTGCGGCTGTGCCCGTGGCCTATTTTTGGCACGGAGGCCGCCCGCAAGTCTCTCGGGCCATTCCGAGTCCGGCGGACGAACTTCGCCCCCGCCCCACACCAAGGCTAAAGCCCACCCAATTTTTGGCCATTTTTCGCTGGGGTTTTGGCACCCCGACCTTCGGCGCTAATTTTTTTTTAGCGCGGCTGTGCCCGTGGCCTATTTTTTGCACCACGGAGGCCGCCCGCAAAGTCTCGGGCCATTCCGAGTCCGTGGACGACGAACTTCCCCCCCCCCACCAAGGCTATAGACCACCCGTTTTTGGCCATTTTTCGCTGGGGTTTTTGGCACCCCGACCTTCGGGCGCTAATTTTTGGGCGCGGCCGTGCCCGTGGCCTATTTTTGGCACACGGAGGCCGCCCGCAAAGTCTGGGGCCATTCCGAGTCCGGCGGACGAACTTCACCCACGCCCCCCACCGAGGCTATAGCCCACCCGTTTCTTGGCCATTTTTCCGCTGGGGGGTTTTGGCACCCCGACCTTCGGGCGCTAATTTTTGGGCGCGGCTGTGCCCGTGGCCTATTTTTGGCAAACGGAGGCCCCAAAAGTCTGGGCCATTCCGAGTCCGGTGGACGAACTTCGCCCCCCCCCACCAAGGCCCCCCCCCCCGTTTGGCCATTTTCCGCTGGGGTTTTTGCACCCCGACCTTGGGCGCTAATTTTTGGGCGGCTGTGCCCGTGGCCTATTTTTGCATTTTTTCGGAGGCCGCCCGCAAAAAGTCTGGGGCCATTCCGAGTCCGGCGGACGAACCCGCCAAGTCCCCCACCAAGGCTATAGCCCACCCCCCACCCCACCAGGCTTTGGCCATTTTGGCCATTTTTTCCGCTGGGGTTTTGGCACCCGACCTTGGCCTTGGGCGCTAATTTTTGGGCGCGCTGTGTGCCCGTGGCCTATTTTGGCACACGGAGGCCCGCCCAAAGTCTCGGGCCATTCCGAGTCCGGCGGACGAACTTCGCCCGCCCCACCAAGGCTAGCCCACCCGTTTTTGGCCATTTTTTTCGCTGGGGGGTTTTGGCACCCGACCTTGGGCGCTAATTTTTGGCGCGGCTGTGCCCGTGGCCTATTTTGGCACACGGAGGCCGCCCGCAAAGTCTCTCGGCCATTCCGAGTCCGGCGGACGAACCGCGCCCCCCCCCCAAGGCTATAGCCCACCCGTTTTTGGCCATTTTTCCGCTGGGGTTTTGGCACCCGACCTTGGGCGCTAATTTTTGGGTGCGGCTGTGCCCATGGCCTATTTTTGGCACACGGAGGCTGCCCGCAAAGTCTTGGGCCATTCCGAGTCCGGGCGGACGAACTTCGCCCACCCCCCCCACCAAGGCTATAGCCCACCCGTTTTTTGGCCATTTTTCCGCCCGGGGTTTTGGCACCCCGACCTTCGGGCGCTAATTTTTGGGCGCGAATGTGCCCGTGGCCTATTTTTGGCACACGGAGGCCGCCCGCAAAGTCTGGGGCCGTTCCGAGTCCGGCGGACGAACTTCGCCCACGCCCCCCACCAAGGCTATAGCCCACCCGTTTTTTGGCCATTTTTCCGGGGGGGGTTTTGGCACCCCGACCTTCGGGTGCTAATTTTTGGCGCGGCTGTGCCCGTGGCCTATTTTTGGCACACGGAGGCCGCCCGCAAAGTCTCGGGCCATTCCGGGTCCGGCGGAAGAACTTCGCCCACGCCCCCCACCAAGGCTATAATCCACCCGTTTTTTGGTCATTTTTCCACTGGGGGGTTTTGGCACCGCGACCTTCGGGTGCTAATTTTTGGGCGCGGCTGTGACCGTGGCCTATTTTTGGCACACGGAGGCCGTCCTCAAAGTCTCGGGCCATTCCGAGTCCGGCGGACGAACTTCGCCCACCCCCCCCACAGGGCTATAGCCCACCCGTTTTTGGCCATTTTTTTCCGCTGGGGGTTTTGGCACCCGACCTTGGGCGCTAATTTTTTTTGGGCGCGGCTGTGCCCGTGGCCTATTTTTGGCACCACGGAGGCCGCCCGCAAAGTCTCGGGCCATTCCGAGTCCGGGCGGACGAACCGCCACCCCCCACCAAGGCTATAGCCAACCCGTTTTTTTTGCATTTTTCCGTTGGGGTGTTTTGGCTCCCGTACCTTGGGGGGCTTATTTTTTTAGGCGCGGCTGTGCCCGTGGCCTATTTTGGCACACGGGCCGCCCCCAAAGTCTCGGGCCATTCCGAGTCCGGCGGACGAACTTCGCCCACCCCCCCAAGGCTATAGCCCACCCACCGTTTTGGCCATTTTTTCGCTGGGGTTTTGGCACCCGACCTTGGGGCGCTAATTTTTTTTTAGCGGCTGTGCCCGTGGCCTATTTTTTTTGGCACGGGCCGCCCGCAAAGTCTGGGGCCATTCCGAGTCCGGCGGACGAACTTCCCCCCCCCCCCAGGCTATAGCCCACCCGTTTTTTGCCATTTTCCGCTGGGGTTTTGGCACCCGACCTTCGGGCGCTAATTTTTTTTGGGCGGCTGTGCCCGTGGCCTATTTTTGGCACACGGAGGCCGCCCGCAAAGTCTCGGGGCCATTCCGAGTCCGGCGGACGAACTTCGCCCGCCCCCACCAAGGCTATAGCCCACCCGTTTTTGGCCATTTTCCGCTGGGGTTTTGGCACCCCGACCTTGGGCGCTAATTTTTGGGCGCGGCTGTGCCCGTGGCCTATTTTTGGCACACGGGCCGCCGCCCCCGCAAGTCTCTGGGCCATTCCGAGTCCGGGACGAACTTCGCCCGCCCCCCACCAAGGCTATAGCCCCCCCCGTTTTTGGGCATTTTTTCGCTGGGGGTTTTGGCACCCCCGACCTTGGGCGCTAATTTTTGGGCGCGGCTGTGACCGTGGCCTATTTTTTGGCACCACGGAGGCCGCCCGCAAAGTCTGGGGCCATTCCGAGTCCGGCGGACGAACTTCGCCCGCCCCCCACCAAGGCTATAGCCCACCCGTTTTTGGCCATTTTTTTTCCTTGGGGGTTTTGGCACCCGACCTTGGGCGCTAATTTTTTAGCGCGGCTGTGCCCTTGGCCTATTTTTGGCACACGGAGGCCGCCCGCAAAGTCTCGGGCCATTCCGAGTCCGGCGGACGAACTTCGCCCCCGCCCCCCACCAAGGCTATAGCCCACCCGTTTTTTGGCCATTTTTCCGCTGGGGGGTTTTGGCACCCCGACCTTCGGGCGCTAATTTTTGGGCGCGGCTGTGCCCGTGGCCTATTGCACACACGGAGGCTGTCCGCAAAGTCTCGGGCCATTCCGAGTCCGGTGGACGAACTTCGCCCCCGCCCCCCGCCAAGGCTATAGCCCACCCGTTTTTTGGCCATTTTTCCGCTGGGGTTTTGGCACCCGACCTTGGGCGCTAATTTTTGGGCGCGGCTGTGCCCGTGGCCTATTTTTTTTGCACCACGGAGGCCGCCCGCAAAGTCTCGGGCCATTCCGAGTCCGTGGACGAACCGCCGCCCACCCCCCACCAAGGCTATAGCCCACCCGTTTTTGGCCATTTTTTTCGCTGGGGGTTTTGGCACCCGACCTTGGGCGCTAATTTTTGGGCGCGGCTGTGCCCGTGGCCTATTTTTTTTGCACGGAGGCCGCCCGCAAAGTCTCGGGCCATTCCGAGTCCGGGCGGACGAACCGCCCCCCCCCCCCAAGGCTATAGCCCACCCGTTTTTGGCCATTTTTCGCTGGGGTTTTGGCACCCGACCTTGGGCGCTAATTTTTGGGCGGCTGTGGCCCGTGGCCTTTTTGGCACACGGAGGCCGCCCGCAAAGTCTCGGGCCATTCCGAGTCCGGCGGACGAACCCATTCCCCCCCCCCCCAGGCTATATAGCCCACCCGTTTTTTGGCCATTTTTCGCTGGGGGTTTTGGCACCCCGACCTTGGGCGCTAATTTTTGGCGGCGGCTGTGCCCGTGGCCTATTTTTGGCACCACGGGAGCCGCCCCCGCAAAGTCTCGGGCCATTCCGAGTCCGGCCGACGAACTTCGCCCGCGCCCCCCACCCAAGGCTATATAGCCCACCCGTTTTTGGGCCATTTTTTTTTTGCTGGGGTTTTGCACCCGACCTTGGGCGCTAATTTTTGGGCGCGGCTGTGCCCGTGGCCTATTTTGGCACCACGGAGGCCGCCCGCTAAGTCTGGGGCCATTCCGAGTCCGGCGGACGAACTTCGCCCATGCCCCCCACCAAGGCTATAGCCCACCCGTTTTTTGGCCATTTTTCCGCTGGGGGGTTTTGGCACCCCGACCTTCGGGCGCTAATTTTTGGGCGCGGCTGTGCCCGTGGCCTATTTTTGGCACACGGAGGCCGCCCGCAAAGTCTCGGGCCATTCCGAGTCCGGCGGACGAACTTCGCCCACCCCCCCCCAAGGCTATAGCCCACCCGTTTTTTGGCCATTTTTCCGCTGGGGGGTTTTGGCACCCCGACCTTCGGGCGCTAATTTTTGGGCGCGGCTGTGCCCGTGGCCTAATTTTGGCACACGGAGGCCGCCCGCAAAGTCTCGGGCCATTCCGAGTCCGGCGGACGAACTTCGGCCAGCCCCACCCCCCAAGGCTATAGCCCACCCGTTTTTGGCCATTTTTCCGCTGGGGGGTTTTGGCACCCGACCTTGGGCTAATTTTTTTTTTTTTGTGCCCGTGGCCTATTTTTGGCACGGGGCCGCCCGCAAAGTCTGGGGCCATTCCGGGCCATTCCGAGTCCGGCGGACGACCTTCCCCCCCGCCCCCCCCAAGGCTATAGCCCACCCGTTTTTTGGCCATTTTTCCGCTGGGGTTTTTGGGCACCCGACCTTGGGCGCTAATTTTTGGGCGCGCTGTGCCCGTGGCCTATTTTTGCACACGGAGGCCGCCCGCAAAGTCTGGGGCCATTCCGAGTCCGGGCGGACGAACTTCGCCACGCCCCCCCCCAAGGCTATAGCCCACCCGTTTTTGGCCATTTTTCAGCTGGGGGTTTTGGCACCCGACCTTGACCTTGCGCTAATTTTTGGGCGCGGCTGTGCCCGTGGCCTATTTTTGGCACCACGGAGGCCGCCCGCAAAAGTCTCGGGGCCATTCCGAGTCCGGGGACGAACTTCGCCCACCCCCCCCAGGGCTATAGCCCACCCGTTTTTGGCCATTTTTTTTTCGCTGGGGGTTTTGGCACCCGACCTTTGGGCGCTAATTTTTTTGCGCGGCTGTGCCCGTGGCCTATTTTTTTTTTGGCACGGAGGCCGCCCGCAAAGTCTGGGGCCATTCCGAGTCCGGCGGACGAACTTCGCCCCCCCCCCCCAAGGCTATAGCCCACCCGTTTTTGGCCATTTTTCCGCTGGGGGGTTTTGGCACCCGACCTTCGGGCGCTAATTTTTGGGCGCGGCTGTGCCCGTGGCCTATTTTTGGCACGTGGCCCGCAAAGTCTTTCCGAGTCCGGCGGACGAACCCGCCCGCCCCCCCCACAAGGCTATAGCCCACCCGTTTTTGGCCATTTTCCGCTGGGGTTTTGGCACCCCGACCTTGGCCTAATTTTTGGGCGTGGCTTTGCCCGTGGCCTATTTTTGCCACACGGAGGCCGCCCGCAAAGTGTCGTGCCATTCCGAGTCCCACCCCCCCCCCAAGGCGATAGCCCACCCGTTTTTGGCCATTTTTCGCTGGGGTTTTGGCACCCGACCTTGAGGCGCTAATTTTTGGGCGCGGCTGTGCCCGTGGCCTATTTTTTGGCACGGAGGCCGCCCCCGCAAAGTCTGGGGCCATTCCGAGTCCGGCGGACGAACTTCCCACGCCCCCCCAAGGCTATAGCCCACCCGTTTTTGGCCATTTTTCGCTGGGGTTTTTGGCACCCGACCTTGGGCGGGCGCTAATTTTTGGGCGCGGCTGTGCCCGTGGCCTTTTTTGCACGGAGGCCGCCCGCAAAGTCTGTGGCCATTCCGAGTCCGGCGGACGAACTTCGCCCCCCCCCCCCACCAAGGCTATAGCCCACCCGTTTTTTGGCCATTTTTCCGCTGGGGGGTTTGGCACCCGACCTTGGGCGCTAATTTTTGGGCGGCTGTGCCCGTGGCCTATTTTTGCACACGGAGGCCGCCCGCAAAGTCTGGGGCCATTCCGAGTCCGGTGGGACGAACTTCGCCCCCCCCCCCCCAAGGCTATAGCCCACCCGTTTTTGCCATTTTTCGCTGGGGGTTTTGGCACCCGACCTTCGGGCGCGCTAATTTTTGGGCGCGGCTGTGCCCGTGGCCTATTTTTGGCACAAGGAGGCCACCCGCAAAGTCTGGGGCCATTCCGAGTCCGGCGGACGAACTTCGCCCCGCCCCCCCCCCCAAGGCTAAAGCCAACCCGTTTTTTGGCCATTTTCCGCTGGGGGTTTTGGCACCCCGACCTTCGTGCGCTAATTTTTGGGCGCGGCTGTGCCCGTGGCTTATTTTTGCACACCTGTGAGGCCGCCCGCCCCCGCCCAGTCTCGGGCCATTCCGAGTCCGGCGGACGAACTTCGCCCACCCCCCCCACCAAGGCTATAGCCCACCCGTGTTTGGGCATTTTTTTTTTTCTGGGGTTTTGGCACCCGACCTTGGGCGCTAATTTTTTGGGCGCGGCTGTGCCCGTGGCCTATTTTTGGCACCACGGAGGCCGCCCAAAGTCTCGGGCCATTCCGAGTCCGGGGGACGAACTTCGCCCGCCCCCCCCCACCAAGGCTATAGCCCACCCGTTTTTGGCCATTTTTCGCTGGGGTTTTGGCACCCGACCTTGGGCGCTAATTTTTTTTTGCGGCTGTGTGCCGTGGCCTATTTTTGGCACCACGGGCCGCCCGCAAAGTCTGGGGCCATTCCGAGTCCGGCGGACGAACTTCGCCCACGCCCCCCCCCAAGGCTATAGCCCACCCGTTTTTTGGCCATTTTTCCGCTGGTGGGTTTTGGCACCCCGGCCTTCGGGCGCTAATTTTTGGGCGCGGCTGTGCCCGTGGCCTAATTCAGCACACGGAGGCCGCCGCAAAGTCTGGGGCCATTCCGAGTCCGGCGGACGAACTTCCCGCCCCCCCCCAAGGATATAGCCCACCCGTTTTATGGCCATTTTTCCGCTGGGGGGTTTTGGCACTCCGACCTTGGGCGCTAATTTTTTTTGCGCGGCTGTGCCCGTGGCCTATTTTTGGCACCACGGAGGCCGCCCGCAAAGTCTGGGGCCATTCCGAGTCCGGCGGACGAACCGCCCCCCCCCACAAGGCTATAGCCCACCCGTTTTTGGCCATTTTTCGCTGGGGGTTTTGGCACCCGACCTTGGGCGCTAATTTTTGGGCGCGGCTGTGCCCGTGGCCTATTTTTGCACCACACGGAGGCCCCCCGCAAAGTCTGGGGCCATTCCGAGTCCGGCGGGACGAACTTCGCCCCCCCCCCCACCCTATAGCCCACCCGTTTTTGGCCATTTTTTCGCTGGGGTTTTTGGCACCCGACCTTGGGGCGCTAATTTTTTTTTGGCGCGGCTGTGTCCGTGGCCTATTTTTGGCACACGGTGGAGCGCCGCAAAGTCTGGGGCCATTCCGAGTCCGGCGGACGAACTTCGCCCACGCCCCCCACCAAGGCTATAGCCCACCCGTTTTTTGGCCATTTTTCCGCTGGGGGGTTTTGGCACCCCGACCTTCGGGCGCTAATTTTTTATCGCGGCTGTGCCCGTGGCCTATTTTTGGCACACGGAGGCCGCCCGCAAAGTCTGGGGCAATTCCGAGTCCGGCGGACAAACTTCGCCTCGAGCCCCTCCCAGGCTATAGCCCACCCGTTTTTTGGCCATTTTTCCGCTGGGGGGTTTTTGCACCCGACCTTGGGCCTAATTTTTGGGCGGCTGTGCCCCGTGGCCTATTTTTTTGGCACCACGGAGGCCCCCCAAAAGTCTCGGGGCCATTCCGTCCGGACGGACGAACTGCCCCCCCCCCCACCAAGGCTATAGCCCACCCGTTTTTTGGCCATTTTTCCGCTGGGGGGTTTTGGCACCCGACCTTGGGCGCTAATTTTTTTTGCGCGCGGCTGTGCCCGTGGCCTATATTTTGCCCGCGGAGGCCGCCCGCAACGCCTCGGGCCATTCCGAGTCCGGGGACGAACTTCGCCCCGCCCCCCCCCCACCAGGCTATAGCCCACCCGTTTTTGGCCATTTTTTTCCGCTGGGGGTTTTGGCACCCGACCTTGGGCGCTAATTTTTGGGCGCGGCTGTGCCCGTGGCCTATTTTGGCACCGGAGGCCCCGCCAAGTCTCGGGCCATTCCGAGTCCGGCGGACGAACTTCGCCCCCGCCCCCCACAAAGGCTATATCCCACCCGTTTTTTGGGCCTTTTTCCCCTGGGGGGATTTGGCACCGCGGCCTTCGGGTGGTAAGTATTGGGCGCGGCTGTGCCCGTGACGTATTTTTTGCACACGGAGGCCGCACGCAAAGTCTGGGGCCATTCCGAGTCCGGCGGACGAACTTCGCCCTCGCCCCCCACCAAGGCTATAGCCCACCCGTTTTTTGGCCATTTTTACGCTGGGGTTTTGGCACCCGACCTTGGGCGCTAATTTTTTTGGGCGCGGCTGTGCCCGTGGCCTATTTTGGCACACGGAGGCCGCCCCCGCAAAGTCTCGGGGCCATTCCGAGTCCGGCGGACGAACTTCGCCCAAGCACCCCCCCAAGGCTATAGCCCACCCGTTTTTTGGCCATTTTTCCGCTGGGGGGTTTTGGCACCCGACCTTGGACCTTGTGCCCGTGGCTAATTTTTGGGCCGCCCGCAAAGTCTCGGGGCCATTCCGTGGACGAACTGTGCCCCCCCCCAAGGCTATAGCCCACCCGTTTTGGCCATTTTTCCGCTGGGGGTTTTGGCACCCGACCTTGCCGCTAATTTTTGGGTGCCATTCCGAGTCCGGGCCGCCCGCAAAGTCTCGGGCCATTCCGCCCCCCCCCCCCCCCCACCAAGGCTATAGCCCACCCGTTTTTTGGCCATTTTTCCGCTGGGGGGTTTTGGCACCCCGACCTTCGGGCGCTAATTTTTTTTTGGCTGTGCCCGTGGCCTATTTTTGGCACCACGGAGGCCGCCCGCAAAGTCTGGGGCCATTCCGAGTCCGGTGGACGAACTTCCCCCCCCCCCCCAAGGCTATAGCCCACCCGTTTTTCTGGCCATTTTTCCGCTGGGGGTTTTGGCACCCGACCTTGGGCGCTAATTTTTGGGCGCGGCTGTGCCCGTGGCCTATTTTTGGCACACGGAGGCCGCCCGCAAAGTCTCGGGCCATTCCGAGTCCGGGACGAACCGCCCCCCCCCACCAGGCTATAGCCCACCCGTTTTTGGCCATTTTCCGCTGGGGTTTTGGCACCCGACCTTGGGCGCTAATTTTTGGCGCGGCTGTGCCCGTGGCCTATTTTTTTTTGGGCCGCCCGCAAAGTCTGGGCCATTCCGAGTCCGGCGGACGAACCGCCCCCCCCCCACCAAGGCTATAGCCCACCCGTTTTTGCCATTTTTTTGGCGCTTTTCGCTGGGGTTTTGGCACCCCCCGACCTTGAGGCGCTAATTTTTGGCGCGGCTGTGCCCGTGGCCTATTTTGGCACACGGAGGGCCGCCCGCAAAGTCTGGGGCCATTCCGAGTCCGTGGACGGACGAACGCCCGCCCCCCCCCCCCAAGGCTATAGCCCACCCGTTTTTGGCCATTTTTCCCGCTGGGGGTTTTTTGGCACCCGACCTTCCTTGGGCGCTAATTTTTTTTTGGCTGAGCCCGTGGCCAAATTTTGGCCCACGGAGGCCGCCCGCAAAGTCTGGGGCCATTCCGAGTCCGGCGGACGAACTTCGCCACCCCCCCCCCAGGCTATAGCCCACCTTTTTTTTGGCCATTTTTTCCGCTGGGGGGTTTGGGCACCCTTACCTTCGGGCGCTAATTTTTGGGCGCGGCTCTGCCCGAGTCCTATGTTTGGCACACGGAGGCCGCACGAAAAGTCTGGCGCCATTCCGAGTCCGGCGGACGAACTTCCCACACCCCCCCCCCCAAGGCTATAGCCCACCCGTTTTTGGCCATTTTTTCCGCTGGGGTTTTGGCACCCCGACCTTGGGCGCTAATTTTTGGCGCGGCTGTGCCCGTGGCCTATTTTTGGCACCCACGGAGGCCGCCCGCCCAAAGTCTGGGGCCATTCCGAGTCCGGCGGACGAACTTGGCCCCCGCCCCCCACCAAGGCTATAGCCCACCCTTTTTTGGCCATTTTTTTTCCGCTGGGGTTTTGGCACCCGACCTTGGGCGCTAATTTTTTTTGCGCGGCTGTGCCCGTGGCTTATTTTTGGCTTCTTGAGGCCGCCCGCAAAGTCTCGGGCCATTCCGAGTCCGGCGGACGAACTTCGCCCACGCCCCCCCCAAGGCTATAGCCCACCCGTTTTTTGGCCATTTTTCCGCTGGGGGGTTTTGGCATCCCGACCTGCGGGTGCTAATTTTTGGGCTGTGCCCGGCTGTGCCCGTGGCCTATTTTTTTTTTCCGACGGAGGCCGCCCGCAAAGTCTGGGGCCATTCCGCTGAGTCCGGACCTTCGGACGAAACCGCTGTGCCGCCCCCCCCCCAAGGCAATTCCCCACCCGTTTTTTTTTGCCATTTTTCGCTGGGGTTTTGGCACCCCCGACCTTGGGCGCTAATTTTTTTTGGCGCGGCTGTGCCCGTGGCCGATTTTTTTTGGCACGGGGGCCGCCCGCAAAGTCTAGGCCCATTCCGAGTCCGTGGACGAACTTCGCCCCCCCCCACCAAGGCGATAGCCCTCCTGTTTTTTGGCCATTTTTCCGGTGGGGGTTTTGGGACGCCGACCTTCGGGCGCTAATTTTTGGGCGCGGCTGTGCCCGTGGCCTATTTTTGGCACACGGAGGCCGCCCGCAAAGTCTGGGGCCATTCCGAGTCCGGCGGACGAACTTCGGCCACGCCCCCCACCAAGGCTATAGCCCACCCGTTTTTTGGCCATTTTTCCGCTGGGGGGTTTTGGCAACCCGGCCGTGGGGCGCTAATTTTTTGGCGCGGCTGTGCCCGTGGCCAATTTTTTGCAACAGGAGGCCGCCCGCAAAGTCTAGGGGCCATTCCGAGTCCGGCGGACGAAACCGCCCACGCCCCCACACCAAGGCTATAGCCCACCCGTTTTTGGCCATTTTTTCGCTGGGGTTTTTGGCACCCGACCTTGGGCGCTAATTTTTTGGGCGGCTGTGCCCGTGGCCTATTTTTTTTTGGCACGGAGGCCGCCCGCAAAGTCTGGTGCCATTCCGAGTCCGGCGGACGCACTTCGCCCTCGCCCCCCCACCAAGCATAATCCCCACCCGTTTTTGGGCCATTTTTCCGCTGGGGGGTTTGGCACCCCCGACCTTGGGCGCTAATTTTTGGGCGCTGTGCCCGTGGCCTATTTTTGCACACCACGGAGGCCGCCCGCAAAGTCTCGGGCCATTCCGAGTCCGGCGGACGAACTTCGCCCGCCCCCACCAAGGCTATAGCCCACCCGTTTTTGGCCATTTTCCGCTGGGGGTTTTGGCACCCGACCTTGGGCGCTAATTTTTTTTTGCGGCTGTGCCCGTGGCTATTTTTGCACACACAGGAGGCCGCCCGCAAAGTCTGGGGCCATTCCGAGTCCGGCGGACGAACCGCCCGCCCCCCCCAAGGCTATAGCCCACCCGTTTTTGGCCATTTTCCGCTGGGGTTTTGGCACCCGACCTTGGGGCGCTAATTTTTGGGGCGCGGCTGTGCCCGTGGCCTATTTTTGGCACCACGGAGGCCGCCCGCAAAGTCTCGGGCCATTCCGAGTCCGTCCATTCGGACGAACTTCGCCCCCCCCCCCCAAGGCTATAGCCCACCCGTTTTTGGCCATTTTTCGCTGGGGGTTTTGGCACCCCGACCTTGTTTGGGCGCGGCTGTGCCCGTGGCCTATTTTTGGCACACGGAGGCCGCCCGCAAAGTCTGGGGCCATTCCGAGTCCGGCGGACGAACCGCCCCGCCCCCCACCAGGCTATAGCCCACCCGTTTTTGGCCATTTTTTCCGCTGGGGTTTTGGCACCCCGACCTTGGGCGCTAATTTTTGGGCGCTGTGCCCGTGGCCTATTTTTGGCACACGGAGGCCGCCCGCAAAGTCTGGGGCCATTCCGAGTCCGCGCGGACGAACTTCGCCCGCCCCCCCCACCAAGGCTATAGCCCACCCGTTTTTGGCCATTTTTTTTCGCTGGGGTTTTGGCACCCCCGACCTTGGGCGCTAATTTTTTGGCGGCTGTGCCCGTGGCCTATTTTGGCACGGAGGCCGCCCGCAAAGTCTGGGGCCATTCCGAGTCCGTGGACGAACTTCGCCACGCCCCCACCAAGGCTATAGCCCACCCGTTTTTGCCATTTTTCCGCTGGGGGTTTGGCACCCCCGTCCTTCGGGCGCTAATTTTTGGGCGCGGCTGTGCCCGTGGCCTATTTTGGCACACGGAGGCCGCCCCCAAAGTCTGGGGCCATTCCGAGTCCGGCGGACGAACTTCGCCCCCCCCCAAGGCTATAGCCCACCCGTTTTTTGGCCATTTTCCGCTGGGGGTTTGGCACCCCCCGACCTTGGGGCTAATTTTTGGGCGCGGCTGTGCCCCCGTGGCCTATTTTTGGCACACGGAGGCCGCCCGCAAAGTCTCGGGCCATTCGGAGTCCGTTCGGACGAACTTCGCCGCCCCCCCCACAAGGCTATAGCCCACCCGTTTTTGGCCATTTTTCGCTGGGGGTTTTGGCACCCGACCTTGGGCGCTAATATTTTTGAGCGGCTGTGCCCCTGCACTATTTTTTTTACACCGAGGCCGCCCGCAAAGTCTGGGCCATTCCGAGTCCGGCGGACGAACTTCGCCCACGCCCCCACCAAGGCTATAGCCCACCCGTTTTTTGGCCATTTTTCCGCTGGGGGGTTTTGGCACCCCGACCTTCGGGCGCTAATTTTTGGGCGCGGCTGTGCCCGTGGCCTATTTTTGGCACGCGGAGGCCGCCCGTAAAGTCTGGGGCCATTCCGAGTCCGGCGGACGAACTTCGCCACGCCCCCCACCAAGGCTATGGCCCACCTGTTTTTTGGCCATTTTTCCGCTGGGGGGTTTTGGCACCCCGACCTTCGGGCGCTAATTTTTGGGCGCGGCTGTGCCCGTGGCCTATTTTTGGCACACGGAGGCCGCCCGCAAAGTCTGGGGCCATTCCGAGTCCGGGGGACGAACTTCGCCCACGCCCCCCACCAAGGCTATAGCCCACCCGTTTTTTGGCCATTTTTCCGCTGGGGGGTTTTGGCACCCCGACCTTCGGGCGCTAATTTTTTGGCGCGGCTGTGCCCGTGGCCTATTTTTGGCCCACGGAGGCCGCCCGCAAGGTCTGGGGCCATTCCGAGTCCGGCGGACGAAGATCGCGCGCGCCCCCCCCCAAGGCTATTGCCCACCCGTTTTTGGCCATTTTTTTCGCTGGGGTTTTGGGACCCCGACCTTGGGGCGCTAATTTTTGGGCGCGGCTGTGCCCGTGGCCTATTTTTGCACACGGAGGCCGCGCAAAGTCTGGGGCCATTCCGAGTCCGGCGGACGAACTTCGCCCGCCCCCACAAAGGCTATAGCCCACCCGTTTTTTGGCCATTTTTTCGCTGGGGGTTTTGGCACCCCGACCTTCGGGCGCTAAATTTTTTGGCGCGGCTGTGCCCGTGGCCTATTTTTTTGCACACGGAGCCGCCCGCAAAAGTCTGGGGCCATTCGAGTCCGGCGGACGAACTTCGCCCGCCCCCCCCACCAAGGCTATAGCCCACCCGTTTTTTGGCCATTTTTTTCTGGGGTTTTGGCACCCCCGACCTTGGGCGCTAATTTTTGCGGCTGTGCCCGTGGCCTATTTTTGGCACACGGAGGCCGCCCGCAAAGTCTGGTTCCATTCCGAGTCCGGCGGACGAACATCGCCCACCCCCCCAAGGCTATAGCCCACCCGTTTTTTGGCCATTTTTTTCGCTGGGGTTTTTGGCACCCGACCTTGGGCGCTAATTTTTTTTGGGCGCGGCTGTGCCCCGTGGCCTATTTTGGCACCGGAGGCCGCCCGCAAAGTCTCGGGCCATTCCGAGTCCGGCGGACGAACTTCGCCCCCCACCAAGGCTATAGCCCACCCTTTTTTTGGCCATTTTTCCGCTGGGGGGTTTTGGCACCCCGACCTTCGGGCGCTAATTTTTGGCCGCGGCTGTGTCCGTGGCCTATTTTTGGCACACGGAGGCCGCCCGCAAAGTCTCGGGCCATTCCGAGTCCGGCGGACGAACCGCGCCCCCCCCACCAAGGCTATAGCCCACCCGTTTTTGGCCATTTTTTTTTCGCTGGGGTTTTGGCACCCGACCTTCGGGCGCTAATTTTTGGCGCTGTGCCCCCGTGGCCTATTTTTTTTGGGCACGGAGGCGCCCGCAAAGTCTCTGGGCCATTCCGAGTCCGGCGGACGAACTTTCGCCCCCCCCCCAAGGCTATAGCCCACCCGTTTTTGGCCATTTTTCCGCTGGGGGTTTTGCACCCGACCTTCGGGCGCTAATTTTTTGGCGCGGCTGTGCCCGTGGCCTATTTTTTTTGGCACACGGAGGCCGCCCGCAAAGTCTCTGGCCATTCCGAGTCCGGCGGACGAACCGCCCCCCCCCACCAAGGCTATAGCCCACCCGTTTTTGCCATTTTTTCCGCTGGGGGTTTTGGCACCCGACCTTGGGCGCTAATTTTTGGGCGCGCTGTGCCCGTGGCCTATTTTTTGGCACCACGGAGGCCGCCCCCAAAGTCTGGGGCCATTCCGAGTCCGGCGGACGAACTTCGCCCCCCCCACAAGGCTATAGCCCACCCGTTTTTGGCCATTTTTTCGCTGGGGGTTTTGGCACCCGACCTTGAGGCGCTAATTTTTTTTTGGCGCGGCTGTGCCCGTGGCCTATTTTTGCACACGGAGGCCGCCCGCAAAGTCTGGGGCCATTCCGAGGCCGGCGGACGAACTTCGCCCGCCCCCCACCAAGGCTATAGCCCACCCGTTTTTGGCCATTTTCCGCTGGGGGTTTTGGCACCCGACCCTTCGGGCGCTAATTTTTGGGCGGCTGTGCCCGTGGCCTATTTTTGCACACGGAGGCCGCCCGCAAAGTCTGGGGCCATTCCGAGTCCGGGGACGAACCGCGCCACCCCCCCACCAAGGCTATAGCCCACCCGTTTTTGGCCATTTTTTTTGGCCGCTGGGGTTTTGGCACCCGACCTTCGGGCGCTAATTTTTGGGCGGCTGTGCCCGTGGCCTATTTTTGGCAAACCGAGTCCGCACGCAAAGTCTCGGGCCATTCCGAGTGCGGCGGACGAACTTCGCCAACGCCCCCCACCAAGGCTATAGCCCACCCATTTTTTGGCCATTTTTCCGCTGGGGGGTATTGGTACTCCGACCTTCGGGCGCTAATTTTTGGGCGCGGCTGTGCCCCTGGCCTATTTTTGGCACACGGAGGCCGCCCGCAAAGGGTCGGGCCATTCCGAGTGCGGCGGACGAACTTCGCCCACCCCCCCCACCAAGGCTATAGCCCACCCGTTTTTTGGCCATTTTTCCGCTGGGGGGTTTTGGCACCCCGACCTTCGGGCGCTAATTTTTGGGTGCGGCTGTGCCCGTGGCCTATTTTTGGCACGCGGAGGCCGCCCGCAAAGTCTGGGGCCATTCCGAGTCCGGCGGACGAACTTCGCCCACGCCCCCACCAAGGCTATAGCCCACCCGTTTTTTGGCCATTTTTCGCTGGGGGTTTTGGCACCCCGACCTTGGGCGCTAATTTTTGGGCGCGGCTGTGCCCGTGGCCTATTTTTTTTTACCACGGAGGCCGCCCGCAAAGTCTGGGGCCATTCCGAGTCCGGCGGACGAACTTCCCCCCCCCAAGGCTATAGCCCACCCGTTTTTGGCCATTTTTCGCTGCTGGGGGTTTTGGCACCCGACCTTGGGGCGCTAATTTTTTTTTTGCGGCTGTGCCCGTGGCCTATTTTTTTTGCACCACGGAGGCCGCCCGCAAAGTCTGGGGCCATTCCGTGTCCGGCGGTTGTAGTTGTCCCCAACCCCCCACCAAGGATATAGCCCACCCGTTTTTTGGCCATTTTTCCGCTGGGGGGTTTTGGC
Organism: Citrus cavaleriei; assembly: GCA_030448935.1. Lineage (NCBI taxonomy): Eukaryota > Viridiplantae > Streptophyta > Magnoliopsida > Sapindales > Rutaceae > Citrus > Citrus cavaleriei. Next base: position 122,084 of record JAUJEM010000437.1, on the reverse strand, counting down.
ACCCCGACCTTCGGGCGCTAATTTTTGGGCGCGGCTGTGCCCGTGACGTATTTTTGGCACACGGAGGCCGCCCGCAAAAGTCTGGGGCCATTCCGAGTCCGGCGGACGAACTTCGCCCCCGCCCCCCACCAAGGCTGTAGCCCACCCGTTTTTTGGCCATTTTTCCGCTGGGGGGTTTTGGCACCCCGACCTTCGGGCGCTAATTTTTTTTGCGGCTGTGCCCGTGGCCTATTTTTTTGCACCACGGAGGCCGCCCGCAAAGTCTCTGGGGCCATTCCGAGTCCGGCGGACGAACCGCCCGCCCCCACCCCAGGGCTATAGCCCACCCGTTTTGGCCATTTTTCCGCTGGGGTTTTGGCACCCCGACCTTGGGCGCTAATTTTTGGGCGCGGCTGTGCCCGTGGCCTATTTTTGCACACGGGGCCGCCCGCATAGTCTGGGGCCATTCCGAGTCCGGCGGGCGAACTTCGCCCACGCCCCCCACCAAGGCTATAGCCCACCCGTTTTTTGGCCATTTTTCCGCTGGGGGGTTTTGGCACCCCAACCTTCGGGCACTAATTTTTGGGCGCGGCTGTGCGCGTGACCTATTTTTGGCACACGGAGGCCGCCCGCAAAGTCTCGGGCCATTCCGAGTCCGGCGGACGAACCGCCACGCCCCCACCCAGGCTATAGCCCACCCCCCGTTTTTGGCCATTTTTCCGCTGGGGTTTTGGCACCCGACCTTCGGGCGCTAATTTTTGGGCGCGGCTGTGCCCGTGGCCTATTTTGGCACCACGGAGCCGCCCCCGCAAAGTCTGGGGCCATTCCGAGTCCGGCGGACGAACTTCGCCCACGCCCCCCCCCAAGGCTATAGCCCACCCGTTTTTTGGCCATTTTTTCCGATGGGGGGGTTTTGCACCCCCCGACCTTCGGGCGCTAATTTTTTTTCGCGGCTGTTACCGTGGCCTATTTTGGCACCACGGAGGCCGCCCGCAAAGTCTCGGGCCATTCCGAGTCCGGCGGACGAACCGCCCCCCCCCCACCAAGGCTATAGCCCACCCGTTTTTGGCCATTTTCCGCTGGGGGTTTTGGCACCCGACCTTGGGCGCTAATTTTTGGGCGCGGCTGTGCCCGTGGCCTATTTTGGCACACGGAGGCCGCCCGCAAAGTCTCGGGCCATTCCGAGTCCGGGCGGACGAACCGCGCCCCCCCCCACCAGGCTATAGCCCACCCGTTTTTGCCATTTTTTTTCGCTGGGGTTTTTGGCACCCGACCTTGGGCGCTAATTTTTGGGCGGCTGTGCCCGTGGCCTATTTTTGGCACCACGGAGCCGCCCGCAAAGTCTCTCGGGCCATTCCGAGTCCGGCGGACGAACCGCCACGCCCCCCACCAAGGCTATAGCCCACCCGTTTTTGGCCATTTTTTCGCTGGGGTTTTGGCACCCGACCTTCGGGCGCTAATTTTTGGGCGGCTGTGCCCGTGGCCTATTTTTTTTGGCACCACGGGCCGCCCGCAAAGTCTGGGGCCATTCCGAGTCCGGCGGACGAACTTCGCCAGCCCCCACCAAGGCTATAGCCCACCCGTTTTTGGCCATTTTTTTCCGCTGGGGGTTTGGCTACCGGACCTTCGGGCGCTAATTTTTGGGCGCGGCTGTGCCCGTGGCCTATTTTTGGCACACGGAGGCCGCCCGCAAAGTCTGGGGCCATTCCGAGTCCGGCGGACGAACTTCGCCACGCCCCCCACCAAGGCTATAGCCCACCCGTTTTTTGGCCATTTTTCCGCTGGGGTTTTGGCACCCGACCTTGAGGCGCTAATTTTTTTTGGCGCGGCTGTGCCCCGTGGCCTATTTTTGCACACCACGGAGGCCGCCCGCAAAGTCTGGGGCCATTCCGAGTCGGCGGACGAACTTCGCCCGCCCCCCACCAAGGCTATAGCCCACCCGTTTTTGGCCATTTTTTCCTGGGGGTTTTGGCACCCGACCTTGGGCGCTAATTTTTGGGCGCGCGGCTGTGCCCGTGGCCTATTTTGGCACACGGAGGCCGCCCGCAAAGTCTCGGGCCATTCCGAGTCCGGCGGCGGACGAACTTCGCCCCGCCCCCCACCACGGCTATAGCCCACCCGTTTTTTGGCCATTTTTTCGCTGGGAGGTTTTGGCACCCCGACCTTCGGGCGCTAATTTTTGGGCGCGGCTGTGCCCGTGGCCTATTTTTGGCACACGGAGGCCGCCCGCAAAGTCTGGGGCCATTCCGAGTCCGGGGGACGAACTTCGCCCACGCCCCCCACCAAGGCTATAGCCCACCCGTTTTTTGGCCAAGTTTCGCTGGGGTTTTGGCACCCGACCTTGGGCGCTAATTTTTTTGGCGCGGCTGTGCCCGTGGCCTATTTTTTTTGGCACGGAGGCCCCGCAAAGTCTGGGGCCATTCCGAGTCCAGGCGGACGAACCGCCCCCCCCCCCCAAGGCTATAGCCCACCCGTTTTTTGGCCATTTTTCCGCTGTGGGGTTTTGGCACCCCGACCTTCGGGCGCTAATTTTTGGGTGCGGCTGTGCCCGTGGCCTATTTTTATTGGCACACGGAGGCCGCCCGCAAAGTCTCGGGACATTCCGAGTCCGGCGGACGAACTTCGCCCACGCCCCCCGCCAAGGCTATATCCCACCCGTTTTTTTGCCATTTTTCCGCTGGCGGGTTTTGGCACCCCGACCTTGGGGACTTATTTTTTAGCGCGGCTGTGCCCGTGGCCTATTTTTGGTACACGGAGGCCGCCCGCAAAGTCTCGGGCCTTTCCGAGTCCGGCGGACAAACTTCGCCCACGCCCCCCACCAAGGCTATAGCCCACCCTTTTTCTGCCCATTTTTCCGCTGGGGGGTTTTGCCACCCCGACCTTCGGGCTCTAATTTTTGGGCGCGGCTGTGCCCGTGGCCTATTTTTGCCACACGGAGGCCACCCGCAAAGTCTGGGGCCATTCCGAGTCCGAGGGGACGAACCGCCCCGCCCCCACCAAGGCTATAGCCCACCCGTTTTTGGCCATTTTTCCGCTGGGGTTTTGGCACCCGACCTTCTAATTTTTAGGCGCTGCTTTTTTGGGCGCGCCCGCAAAGCTGTGCCCCCCCCCACACAAGTGGCCTTTTTTGGCACCCGGAGGCCGCCCGCCCGTGGTCTCGGGCCATTCTCGGGGCCATTCCGAGTCCGGCGGACGAACTTCGCCCACCCCCCCCACCAAGGCTATAGCCCACCCGTTTTTTGGCCATTTTTCGCTGGGGTTTTTTGGCACCCGACCTTGGGCGCTAATTTTTGGGCGCGGCTGTGCCCGTGGCCTTTTTTGGCACACACGGAGCCGCCCGCAAAGTCTGGGGCCATTCCGAGTCCGGCGGACGAACTTCCGCCCCCCCCACCAGGCTATAGCCCACCCGTTTTTGGCCATTTTTCGCTGGGGTTTTGGCACCCGACCTTGGCGCTAATTTTTGGGCGGCTGTGCCCCCGTGGCCTATTTTTGGCACCACCGGAGGCGCCCGCAAAGTCTGGGGCCATTCCGAGTCCGGCGGACGAACTTCGCCCACGCCCCCCACCAAGGCTATAGCCCACCCGTTTTTTGGCCATTTTTCCGCTGGGGGGTTGTGGCACCCCGACCGTCGGGGGCTAGTGTTTGGGCGCGGCTGTGCGCGGGGGCTATTTTTGCACACGGAGGCGCCCGCAAAGTCTGGGGCCATTCCGAGTCCGAGTCCGGACGAAACTTCGCCCGCCCCCCCCCCCCACCAATGCTATAGCCCACCCGTTTTTTGGCCATTTTTCCGCTGGGGGGTTTTGGCACTCCGACCTTTGGGCGCTAATTTTTGGGAGCGGCTGTGCCCGTGGCCTATTTTTGGCACACGGAGGCCGCCCGCAAAGTCTGGGGCCATTCCGAGTCCGGCGGACGAACTTCGCCCACGCCCCCCACCAAGGCTATAGCCCACCCGTTTTTTTTGCTTTTTTCCGCTGGGGGGTTTTGGCACCCCGACCTTCGGGCGCTAATTTTTGGCGCGCGCTGTGCCCGTGGCCTATTGTTGGCACACGGAGGCCGCCCGCAAAGTCTGGGGCCATTCCGAGTCCGGCGGTCGAACGTCGGCCCCGCCCCCCACCAAGGCTATAGCCCACCCGTTTTTTGGCCATTTTTCCGCTGGGGGGTTTTGGCACCCCGACCTTGGGCGCTAATTTTTGGGCGCGGCTGTGCCCGTGGCCTATTTTGGCACACACGGAGGCCGCCCGCAAAATCTGGGGCCATTCCGAGTCCGGCGGACGAACTTCGCCCCCCCCCCCCCACCCAGGCGATAGCCCCCCCGGTTTTTGGGCAATTTTGCGCTGGGGTTTTGGCACCCGACCTTGGGGCTAAATTTTTGGCGCGGCTGTGCCCGTGGCCTATTTTTGGCACACGGGAGGCCGCCCGCAAAGTCTGGGGCCATTCCGAGTCCGGCGGACGAACTTCGCCCCCCCCCCACAAGGCTATAGCCCCACCCGTTTTTGGCCATTTTCCGCTGGGGTTTTGGCACCCGACCTTGGGCGCTAATTTTTGGGCGGCTGTGCCCGTGGCCTATTTTTGCACCACGGAAGCCGCCCGCAAAGTCTGGGGCCATTCCGAGTCCGGCGGACGAACTTCGCCCGCCCCCCCCCCCACCAAGGCTATAGCCCACCCGTTTTTTGGCCATTTTTCCGCAGGGGGGTTTTTGCACCCGACCTTGGGCGCTAATTTTTGGGCGCGGCTGTGCCCGTGGCCTATTTTTGGCAACCGGAGGCCGCCCGCAAAGTCTGGGGCCATTCCGAGTCCGGCGGAAGAACTCCGCCGCCCCCCCCCACCAAGGCTATAGCCCACCCGTTTTTTTGGCCATTTTCCGCTGGGGGGTTTTGGCACCCGACCTTGGGCTAATTTTTTTGGCGCGGCTGTGCCCGTGGCCTATTTTTGGCACCACGGAGCCCCCCCGCAAAGTCTGGTGCCATTCCGAGGCCGGCGGACGAACTTCGCCAACGCCCCCCACCTTGGCTATAGCCCTCCCGTTTTTTGTCCTTTTTCCGCTGGGGGGTTTTGGCACCCGACCTTGGGCGGTAATTTTTTTTAGCGGCTGTGCCCGGCCTATTTTTTTTTGCGGAGGCCGCCCGCAAAGTCTGGGGCCATTCCGAGTCCGGGCGGACGAACTTCCCCCCCCCACAAGGCTATAGCCCACCCGTTTTTGGCCATTTTTCGCTGGGGTTTTTGCACCCGACCTTCGGGCGCTAATTTTTGGCGCGGCTGTGCCCGTGGCCTATTTTGGCACCACGGAGGCCGCCCGCAAAGTCTGGGGCCATTCCGAGTCCGGCGGACGAACTTCGCCCGCCCCCCACCAAGGCTATAGCCCACCCGTTTTTGGCCATTTTTCGCTGGGGTTTTGGCACCCGACCTTCGGCGCTAATTTTTAGGCGCGGCTGTGCCCGTGGCCTATTTTTGGCACACGGGGGCCGCCCGCAAAGTCTGGGGCCATTCCGAGTCCGTCCGCGGACGAACTTCGCCCGCCCCCCCCAAGGCTATAGCCCACCCGTTTTTGGCCATTTTTCGCTGGGGTTTTGGCACCCGACCTTGGGCGCTAATTTTTTTGGCGCGGCTGTGCCCGTGGCCTATTTTTGGCACCACGGCGGCCGCCAGCAAAGTCTGGGGCCATTCCGAGTCCGGCGGACGAACCTCGCCCACGCCCCCCACCAAGGCTATAGCCCAACCGTTTTTGGCCAATTTTTACGCGTGGGGGTTTTCGCATACACGAGATTCGGGCGCTAATTTTTGGGCGCGGCTGTGCCCGTGGCCTATTTTTGGATCTCGGAGGCCGCCCGCAAAGTCTGGGGCCATTCCGAGTCCGGCGGACGAACTTCGCCGCCCCCCACCAAGGCTATATCCCACCCGTTTTTGGCCATTTTCCGCTGGGGTTTTGGCACCCCGACCTTGGGCGCTAATTTTTGGGCGCGGCTGTGCCCGTGGCCTATTTTTGCACCACGGAGGCCGCCCGCAAAGTCTGGGGCCATTCCGAGTCCGGACGAACTTCGCCCGCCCCCCCACCAAGGCTATAGCCCACCCGTTTTTGGCCATTTTTCGCTGGGGTTTTGGCACCCGACCTTGGGGCGCTAATTTTTGGGCGCGGCTGTGCCCGTGGCCTATTTTTGGCACAACGGTGCCGCGAGCAGTGTCTCGGGCCTTTGCCAGTACGGCGGTCGAACATCGCCCAGGCCCCCCACCAAGGCTATAGCCCACCCGTTTTTGGCCATTTTTCGCTGGGGTTTTGGCACCCGACCTTCGGGCGCTAATTTTTGGGCGCGGCTGTGCCCGTGGCCTATTTTGGCACACGGAGGCCGTCCGCAAAGTCTGGGGCCATTCCGAGTCCGGCGTACGAACTTCTCCCGCGTCCCCAACCGAGGCTATAGCCCACCCGTTTTTTGGCCATGGTTCCTGAGGGGGGTTTTGCCACCCGACCTTGGGCGCTAATTTTTGGGCGGCTGTGCCCGTGGCCTATTTTTGGCACACGGAGGCCGCCCGCAAAGTCTGGGGCCATTCCGAGTCCGGCGGACGAAGTTGGCCAGCCCCACCCCCCAAGGCTATAGCCCACCCGTTTTTTTGGCCATTTTTCCGCTGGGGGGTTTTGGCACCCCGACCTTCGGGCGCTAATTTTTGGGCGCGGCTGTGCCCGTGGCCTATTTTTGGCACACGGAGGCCGCCCGCAAAGTCTGGGGCCATTCCGAGTCCGGCGGACGAACTTCGCCCACGCCCCCCACCAAGGCTATAGCCCACCCGTTTTTTGGCCATTTTCCGCTGGGGGGTTTTGGCACCCCGACCTTCAGGCGCTAATTTTTGGGCGCGGCTGTGCCCGTGGCCTATTTTTGGCACACGGAGGCCGCCCGCAAAGTCTGGGGCCATTCCGAGTCCGGCGGACGAACTTCGCCCACGGCCCCCCACCAAGGCTATGGCCCATCCGTTTTTTGGCCATTTTTCCGCTGGGGGGTTTTGGCACCCCGACCTTCGGGCGCTAATTTTTGGGCGCGGCTGTGCCCGTGGCCTATTTTTGGCACACGGAGGCCGCCCGCAAAGTCTGGGGCCATTCCGAGTCCGGCGGACGAACCGCGCCCCCCCCACCAAGGCTATAGCCCACCCCCGTTTTGGCCATTTTCCGCTGGGGTTTTGGCACCCGACCTTCGGGAGCTAATTTTTGGGAGCGGCTGTGCCCGTGGCCTATTTTTGCACCCCGGAGCCGCCCGCAAAGTCTGGGGCCATTCCGAGTCCGGCGGACGAACTTCGCCCACGCCCCCCACCAAGGCTATAGCCCACCCGTTTTTTGGCCATTTTTTCGCTGGGGGATTTGGGCACCCCGACCTTGGGGCGCTAATTTTTGGGCGCGGCTGTGCCCGTGGCCTATTTTTGGCACACGGAGGCCGCCCGCAAAGTCTGGGGCCATTCCGAGTCCGTCGGACGACGTCCGACCTGGCCCCCCACCAAGGCTATAGCCCACCCGTTTTTTGGCCATTTTTCCGCTGGGGGGTTTTGGCACCCCGACCTTGGGGCGCTAATTTTTGGGCGCGGCTGTGCCCGTGGCCTATTTTTGGCACACGGAGGCCGCCCGCAAAGTCTGGGGCCATTCCGAGTCCGGCGGACGAACTTCGCCCACGCCCCCCACCAAGGCTATAGCCCACCCGTTTTTTGCCATTTTTCCGCTGGGGGGTTTTGGCACTCCGACCTTGGGCGCTAATTTTTGGGCGCGGCTGTGCCCGTGGCCTATTTTTGGCACACGGAGCCGCCCGCAAAGTCTGGGGCCATTCCGAGTCCGGCGGACGAACCGCCCGCCCCCACCAAGGCTATAGCCCACCCGTTTTTTGGCCATTTTTCTGCTGGGGGGTTTTGGAACCCCGACCTTGGGGCGCTAATTTTTGGGCGCGGCTGTGCCCGTGGCCTATTTTTGGCACATGGAGGCCGCCCGCAAAGTCTGGGGCCATTCCGAGCCCGGCGGACGAACTTCGCCGACGCCGCCCACCAAGCCTATAGCCCACCCATTTTTTGGCCATTTTTCCGCTGGGGGGTTTTGGCACCCCGACCTTCGGGCGCTAATTCTTGGGCGCCGCTATGCCCGTGGCCTATTTTTTGCACACAGAAGCCGCCCGCAATGTCTGGGGCCATTCCGAGTCCGGCGGACGAACTTCGCCCACGCGCCCCACCAAGGCTATAGCCCACCCGTTTGTTGGCCAGTTGTGCGCGGGGGGGTTTTGGCACGACGGCCTTCGGGCGTTAATTTGTGGGCGCGGCTGTGCCCGTGGCCTATTTTGGCACCACGGAGGCCGCCCGCAAAGTCTGGGGCCATTCCGAGTCCGGCGGACGAACTTCCCCCGCCCCCCACCAGGCTATAGCCCACCCGTTTTTTTTGGCCATTTTCCGCTGGGGTTTTGGCACCCCGACCTTGGGGCGCTAATTTTTGGACGCGGCTGTGCCCGTGGCCTATTTTGGCACCACGGAGGCCGCCCGCAAAGTCTCTCGGGCCATTCCGAGTCCGGCGGACGAACTTCCCACGCCCCCACCAAGGCTATAGCCCACCCGTTTTTGGCCATTTTTTCGCTGGGGTTTTGGCACCCGACCTTGGGCGCTAATTTTTTGGCGCGGCTGTGCCCGTGTCCTATTTTAGGACCACGGAGGCCGCCCGCAAAGTCTGGGGCCATTCCGAGTCCGGCGGACGAACTTCGCCCGCGCCCCCCACCAAGGCTATAGCCCACCCATTTTTGGCCATTTTTCGCTGGGGGTTTTGGCACCCGACCTTCGGGTGCTAATTTTTGGGCGCGGCTGTGCCCGTGGCCTATTTTTTGGCACACGGAGGCCGCCCGCAAAGTCTGGGGCCATTCCGAGTCCGGCGGACGAACTTCGCCCACGCCCCCCACCAAGGCTATAGCCCACCCGTTTTTTGGCCATTTTCCGCTGGGGGGTTTTGGCACCCCGACCTTCGGGCGCTAATTTTTGGGCGCGGCTGTGCCCGTGGCCTATTTTTGGCACACGGAGGCCGCCCGCAAAGTCTGGGGCCATTCCGAGTCCGGTGGACGAACTTCGCCCACGCCCCCCACCAAGGCTATAGCCCACCCGTTTTTTGGCCATTTTTCCGCTGGGGGGTTTTGGCACCCCGACCTTCGGCCGCTAATTTTTGGGCGCGGCTGTGCCCGTGGCCTATTTTTGGCACACGGAGGCCGCCCGCAAAGTCTGGGGCCATTCCGAGTCCGGCGGACGAACTTCGCCCACGCCCCACAAAGGCTATATCCCACCCGTTTTTTGGCCATTTTTCAGCTGGGGTTTTGGCACCCGACCTTCGGGCGCTAATTTTTGGGCGCGGCTGTGCCCGTGGCCTATTTTTGGCACACGGAGGCCGCCCGCAAAGTCTGGGGCCATTCCGAGTCCGGCGGACGAACTTCGCCCACGCCCCCCACCAAGGCTATAGCCCACCCGTTTCTTGGCCATTTTTCCGCTGGGGGGTTTTGGCACCCCGACCTTCGGGCGCTAATTTTTGGGCGCGGCTGTGCCCGTGGCCTATTTTTGGCAAACGGAGGCCGCCCGCAAAGTCTGGGGCCATTCCGAGTCCGGCGGACGAACTTCGCCCACGCCCCCCACCAAGGCTATAGCCCACCCGTTTTTTGCCATTTTTACGCGTGGGGGTTTTGGCACCCCGACCTTCGGGCGCTAATTTTTGGGCGCGGCTGTGCCCGTGGCCTATTTTTGGCACACGGAGGCCGCCCGCAAAGTCTGGGGCCATTCCGAGTCCGGCGGACGAACTTCGCCCACCCCCCCCACCAAGGCTATAGCCCACCCGTTTTTTGGCCATTTTTCCGCCCGGGGTTTTGGCACCCCGACCTTCGGGCGCGGCTGTGCCCGTGGCCTATTTTTGGCACACGGAGGCCGCCCGCAAAGTCTGGGGCCATTCCGAGTCCGGCGGACGAACTTCGCCCACCCCCCCCCACCAAGGCTATAGCCCACCCGTTTTTTGGCCATTTTTCCGCTGGGGGGTTTTGGCACCCCGACCTTCGGGCGCTAATTTTTGGGCGCGGCTGTGCCCGTGGCCTATTTTTGGCACACGGAGGCCGCCCGCAAAGTCACGGGCCATTCCGAGTCCGGCGGACGAACTTCGCCCACGCCCCCCCAAGGCTGTAGCCCACCCGTTTTTTGGCCATTTTTTCCGCTGGGGGGTTTTGGCACCCTGACCTTCGGGCGCTAATTTTTGGGCGCGGCTGTGCCCGTGGCCTATTTTTGGCACACGGAGGCCGCCCGCAAAGTCTGGGGCCATTCCGAGTCCGGCGGACGAACTTCGCCCACGCCCCCCACCAAGGCTATAGCCCACCTGTTTTTGGGCTATTTTTCCGCTGGGGGGTTTTGGCAGCCCGACCTTCGGGTGCTAATTTTTGGGCGCGGCTGTGCCCGTGGGCTATTTTTGGCACACGGAGGCCGCCCGCCCGCAAAGTCTGGGGCCATTCCGAGTCCGGCGGACGAACTTCGCCCACGCCCCCCACCAAGGCTATAGCCCACCCGTTTTTTGGCCATTTTTCCGCTGGGGGGTTTTGGCACCCCGACCTTCGGGCGCTAATTTTTGGGCGCGGCTGTGCCCGTGGCCTATTTTTGGCACACGGAGGCCGCCCGCAAAGTCTGGGGCCATTCCGAGTCCGGCGGACGAAGTACCCCACCCCCCCCACCCAGGCAAAAGCCCACCCGTTTTTTGCCAATTTTCCGCTGCGGGGTTTTGGCACCCCGACCTTTGGGCGCTAATTTTTGGGCGCGGCTGTGCCCGTGGCCTATTTTTGGCACACGGAGGCCGCCCGCAAAGTCTGGGGCCATTCCGAGTCCGGCGGACGAACTTCGCCCACGCCCCCCACCAAGGCTATAGCCCACCCGTTTTTTGGCCATTTTTCCGCTGGGGGGTTTTGGCACCCCGACCTTCGGGCGCTAATTTTTGGGCGCGGCTGTGCCCGTGGCCTATCTTTGGCACACAGAGGCCGCCCGCAAAGTCTGGGGCCATTCCGAGTCCGGCGGACGAACTTCGCCCACGCCCCCCACCAAGGCTATAGCCCACCCGTTTTTTGGCCATTTGTCCGCTGGGGGGTTTTGGCACCCCGACCTTCGGGCGCTAATTTTTGGGCGCGGCTGTGCCCGTGGCCTATATTTTGCACACGGAGGCCGCCCGCAAAGTCTGGGGCCATTCCGAGTCCGGCGGACGAACTTCGCCCTCGCCCCCACCAAGGCTATAGCCCACCCGTTTTTTGGCCTTTTGTCGGATTTGGCACCCCGACCTTCGGGCGCTAATTTTTGGGCGCGTCTGTGCCCGTTGACTATTTTAGTAAGAAGGATGGCTCCCGCAAAGTCTGGGGCCATTCCGAGTCCGGCGGACGAACTACGCCCACGCCCCCCACCAAGGCTATAGCCCACCCGTTTTTTGGCCATTTTTCCGCTGGGGGGTTTTGGCACCCCGACCTTGGGGCGCTAATTTTTGGGCGCGGCTGTGCCCGTGGCCTATTTTTGGCACACGGAGGCCGCCCGCAAAGTCTGGGGCCATTCCGAGTCCGGCGGACGAACTTCGCCCCCGCCCCCCACCAAGGCTATAGCCCACCCGTTTTTGGCCATTTTTCCGCTGGGGGGTTTTGGCACCCCGACCTTCGGGCGCTAATTTTTGGGCGCGGCTGTGCCCGTGGCCTATTTTTGGCACACGGAGGCCGCCCGCAAAGTCTGGGGCCATTCCGAGTCCGGCGGACGAACTTCGCCCACGCCCCCCACCAAGGCTATAGCCCACCCGTTTTTTGGCCATTTTTCCGCTGGGGGTTTTGGCACCCCGACCTTCGGGCGCTAATTTTTGGGCGCGGCTGTGCCCGTGGCCTATTTTTGGCACACGGAGGCCGCCCGCAAAGTCTGGGGCCATTCCGAGTCCGGCGGACGAACTTCGCCCACGCCCCCCACCAAGGCTATAGCCCACCCGTTTTTTGGCCATTTTCCGCTGGGGGGTTTTGGCACCCCGACCTTCGGGCGCTAATTTTTGGGCGCGGCTGTGCCCGTGGCCTATTTTGGCACCACGGGCCGCCCGCAAAGTCTGGGGCCATTCCGAGGCCGGCGGACGAACTTCTCCCACGCCCCCCACCAACGCTATAGCACACCCTTTTTGTGGCCTTTTTTCCGCTGGGGGGTTTTGGCAACCCGACCTTGGGGCGCTAATTTTTGGGCGCGGCTGTGCCCGTGGCCTATTGTTGGCACACGGAGGCCGCCCCCAAAGTCTGGGGCCATTCCGAGTCCGGCGGACGAACTTCCCACGCCCCCACCAAGGCTATAGCCCACCCGTTTTTGGGCATTTTTCCGCTGGGGGGTTTTTGTACCCTGACCTTCGGGCGCTAATTTTTGGGCGCGGCTGTGCCCGTGGCCTATTTTTGGCACACGGAGGCCGCCCGCAAAGTCTGGGGCCATTCCGAGTCCGGCGGACGAACTTCGCCCACGCCCCCACCAAGGCTATAGCCCACCCGTTTTTTGGCCATTTTTCCGCTGGGGGGTTTTGGCACCCCGACCTTCGGGCGCTAATTTTTGGGCGCGGCTGTGCCCGTGGCCTATTTTTGGCACACGGAGGCCGCCCGCAAAGTCTGGGGCCATTCCGAGTCCGGCAGACGAACTTCGCCCACGCCCCCCACCAAGGCTATAGCCCACCCGTTTTTGTGGCCTTTTTCCGCTGGGGGGTTTTGGCACCACGACCTTCGGGCGCTAATTTTTGGGCGCGGCTGTGCCCGTGGCCTATTTTTGGCACACGGAGGCCGCCCGCAAAGTCTGGGGCCATTCCGAGTCCGGCGGACGAACTTCGCCCACGCCCCCCACCAAGGCTATAGCCCACCCGTTTTTTGGCCATTTTTTCGCTGGGGGATTTGGGCACCCCGACCTTGGGGCGCTAATTTTTGGGCGCGGCTGTGCCCGTGGCCTATTTTTGGCACACGGAGGCCGCCCGCAAAGTCTGGGGCCATTCCGAGTCCGGCGGACGAACTTCGCCATGCCCCCCACCAAGGCTATAGCCCACCCGTTTTTTGGCCATTTTTCCGCAGGGGGGTTTTGGCACCCCGACATTCGGGCGCTAATTTTTTTGGCGCGGCTGTGCCGGGGGCCTATTTTTGGCAACGGGAGCCGCCCGCAAAGTCTGGGGCCATTCAGAGTCCGGCGGACGAACTTCGCCGCCCCCACCAGGCTATAGCCCCACCCGTTTTTGGCCATTTTCCGCTGGGGTTTTTGGCACCCGACCTTCGGGCGCTAATTTTTGGGCGCGGCTGTGCCCGTGGCCTATTTTGGCACACGGAGGCCGCCCGCAAAGTCTGGGGCCATTCCGAGTCCGGCGGACGAACTTCGCCCACGCCCCCCACCAAGGCTATAGCCCACCCGTTTTTTGGCCATTTTTCCGCTGGGTGGTTTTGGCACCGCGACCTTCGGTCTCTAATTTTTGGGCGCGGCTGTGCCCGTGGTCAATTTTTGGCACACGGAGGCCGCCCGCAAAGTCTGGGGCCATTCCGAGTCCGGCGGAGGAACTTCGCCCGCGCCCCCCACCAAGGCTATAGCCCACCCGTTTTTTGGCCATTTTTCCGCTGGGGGGTTTTGGCACCACGACCTTCGGGCGCTTATTTTTGGGCGCGGCTGTGCCCGTGGCCTATTTTTGGCACACGGAGGCCGCCCGCAAAGTCTGGGGCCATTCCGAGTCCGGCGGACGAACCGCCCGCCCCCCACCAAGGCTATAGCCCACCCGTTTTTGGCCATTTTTCCGCTGGGGTTTTGGCACCCCCGACCTTGGGCGCTAATTTTTTTTGGCGCGGCTGTGCCCGTGGCCTATTTTGGCACACACGGAGGCCGCCCGCAAAGTCTGGTGCCATTCCGAGTCCGGCGGACGAACTTCGCCCGCCCCCACCAAGGCTATAGCCCACCCGTTTTTGGCCATTTTTCCGCTGGGGGTTTTGGCACCCGACCTTGGGCGCTAATTTTTGGGCGCGGCTGTGCCCGTGGCCTATTTTTGGCACCACGGAGGCCGCCCGCAAAGTCTGGGGCCATTCCGAGTCCGGCGGACGAACTTCGCCCGCCCCCCACCAAGGCTATAGCCCACCCGTTTTTGGCCATTTTTTTCCGCTGGGGTTTTGGCACCCGACCTTGGGGCGCTAATTTTAGGGCGCGGCTGTGCCCGTGGCCTATTTTGGCACACGGAGGCCGCCCGCAAAGTCTGGGGCCATTCCGAGTCCGGCGGACAAACGTCGCCCACGCCCCCCACCAAGGCTATAGCCCACCCGTTTTTGGCCATTTTTCGCTGGGGTTTTGGCACCCGACCTTCGGGCGCTAATTTTTGGCGCGGCTGTGCCCGTGGCCTATTTTTGGCACCCACGGAGGCCGCCCGCAAAGTCTGGGGCCATTCCGTGCCCGGCCGACGAACTTCGCCCGCCCCCCACCAAGGCAATACCCCACCCGTTTTTGGCCATTTTTCGCTGGGGTTTTGGCAACCCGACCTTCGGGCGCTAATTTTTGGGCGCGGCTGTGCCCGTGGCCTATTTTTGGCACACGGAGGCCGCCCGCAAAGTCTGGGGCCATTCCGAGTCCGGCGGACGAACTTCGCCCACGCCCCCCACCAAGGCTATAGCCCACCCGTTTTTTGGCCATTTTTCCGCTGGGGGGTTTTGGCACCCCGACCTTGGGCGCAAATTTTTGGGCGCGGCTGTGCCGTGGCCTTTTTGCACACGGGGCCGCCCGCAAAGTCTGGGGCCATTCCGAGTCCGTGGACGAACCGCCCACGCCCCCACCAAGGCTATAGCCCACCCGTTTTTGGCCATTTTTCCGCTGGGGTTTTGGCACCCCGACCTTCGGGCGCTAATTTTTGGGCGCGGCTGTGCCCGTGGCCTATTTTGGCACACGGAGGCCGCCCGCAAAGTCTGGGGCCATTCCGAGTCCGGCGGACGAACTTCGCCCACGCCCCCCACCAAGGCTATAGCCCACCCGTTTTTTGGCCATTTTTCCGCTGGGGGGTTTTGGCACCCCGACCTTGGGGCGCTAATTTTTGGGCGCGGCTGTGCCCGTGGCCTATTTTTGGCACACGGAGGCCGCCCGCAAAGTCTGGGGCCATTCCGAGTCCGGCGGACGAACTTCGCCCACGCCCCCCACCAAGGCTATAGCCCACCCGTTTTTTGGCCATTTTTCCGCTGGTGGGTTTTGGCACCCCGGCCTTCGGGCGCTAATTTTTGGGCGCGGCTGTGCCCGTGGCCTATTATTGGCACACGGAGGCCGCCCGCAAAGTCTGGGGCCATTCCGAGTCCGGCGGACGAACTTCGCCCACGCCCCCCACCAAGGCTATAGCCCTCCCGTTATTTGGCCATTTTTCCGCAGGGGGGTTTTGGCACCCCGACCTTCGGGCGCTAATTTTTGGCCGCGGCTGTGCCCGTGGCCTATTTTTGACACACGGAGGCCGCCCGCAAAGTCTGGGGCCATTCCGAGTCCGGCGGACGAACTTCGCCCACGCCCCCCACCAAGGCTATAGCCCACCCGTTTTTTGGCCATTTTTCCGCTGGGGGGTTTTGGCAACCCGACCTTCGAGCGCGGCTGTGCCCGTGGCCTATTTTTGGCACACGGAGGCCGCCCGCAAAGTCTGGGGCCATTCCGAGTCCGGCGGACGAACTTCGCCCACGCCCCCCACCAAGGCTATAGCCCACCCGTTGTTTGGCCATTTTCCGCTGGGGTTTTGGCACCCGACCTTGGGCGCTAATTTTTGGGCGGATGCTGTGCTCGTGGCCTATTTTGGCACCACGGAGGCCGCCCGCAAAGTCTGGGGCCATTCCGAGTCCGGCGGACGAACCGCGCCGCCCCCAACAAGGCTATAGCCCACCCGTTTTTTGGCCATTTTTCCGCTGGGGGGTTTTGGCACCCGACCTTCGGGCGCTAATTTTTGGGCGCGGCTGTGCCCGTGGCCTATTTTTGGCACACGGAGGCCGCCCGCAAAGTCTGGGGCCATTCCGAGTCCGGCGGACGAACTTCCCCCACGCCCCCCACCAAGGCTATAGCCCACCCGTTTTTTGGCCATTTTTCCGCTGGGATCTTTGGCACCCCGACCTTCGGGCACTAATTTTTGGGCGCGGCTGTGCCCGTGGCCTATTTTTGGCACACGGAGGCCGCCCGCAAAGTCTGGGCCAGTTCCGAGTCCGGCGGACGAACTTCGCCCACGCCCCCCACCAAGGCTATAGCCCACCCGTTTTTTGGCCATTTTTCCGCTGGGGGGTTTTGGCACCCCGACCTTCGGGCGCTAATTTTTGGGCGCGGCTGTGCCCGTGGCCTATTTTTGGCACACGGAGGCCGCCCGCAAAGTCTGGGGCCATTCCGAGTCCGGCGGACGAACTTCGCCCACGCCCCCCACCAAGGCTATAGCCCACCCGTTGTTTGGCCATTTTTCCGCTGGGGGGTTTTGGCACCCGATCTTCGGTGGGCGCGGCTGTGCCCGTGGCCTATTTTTGGTACACGGGGGCTGCCCGCAAAGTCTGGGGCCATTCCGAGTCCGTCGGATGAACTTCGCCCACGCCCTCCACCAAGGCTATAGCCCACCCGTTTTTTGGCCATTTTTCCGCGGGGGGGTTTGGGCACCCCGACCTTCGGGCGCTAATTTTTGGGCGCGGCTGTGCCCGTGGCCTATTTTTGGCACACGGAGGCCGCCCGCAAAGTCTGGGGCCATTCCGAGTCCGGCGGACGAACTTCGCCCACGCCCCCCACCATTTCGCCCACGCCCCCCACCAAGGCTATAGCCCACCCGTTTTTGGGCATTTTTTCCGAGTCGCTGGGGGGTTTTGGCACCCCGACCTTCGGGCGCTAATTTTTGGGCGCGGCTGTGCCCGTGGCCTATTTTTGGCACACGGTGGCCGCCCGCAAAGTCTGGGGCCATTCCGAGTCCGGCGGACGAACTTCGCCCACGCCCCCCACCAAGGCTATAGCCCACCCGTTTTTTGGCCATTTTTCCGCTGGGGGGTTTTGGCACCCCGACCTTCGGGCGCTAATTTTTGGGCGCGGCTGTGCCCGTGGCCTATTTTGGCACACGGAGGCCGCCCGCAAAGTCTGGGGCCATTCCGAGTCCGGCGGACGAACTTCCCCACCCCCCCCCACCAAGGCTCTAGACCAACCCATTTTTGGCCATTTTTCGCTGGGGTTTTGGCACCCGACCTTCGGCGCTAATTTTTGGGCGCGGCTGTGCCCGTGGCCTATTTTGGCACCACGGAGGCCGCCCGCAAAGTCTGGGGCCATTCGGAGTCCGGCGGACGAACCGCCACGCCCCCCCACCAAGGCTATAGCCCACCCGTTTTTTGGCCATTTTTCGCTGGGGTTTTGGCACCCGACCTTGGGCGCTAATTTTTGGCGCGGCTGTGCCCGTGGCCTATTTTGGCACCACGGAGGCCGCCCGCAAAGTCTCGGGCCATTCCGAGTCCGAGGCGGACGAACCGCCCGCCCCCCACCAAGGCTATAGCCCACCCGTTTTTGGCCATTTTCCGCTGGGGTTTTGGCACCCGACCTTGGGGCTCTATTTTTTGGGCGCGGCTGTGCCCGCGGCCTATTTTGGCACGCGGAGGCCGCCCGCAAAGTCTGGGGCCATTCCGAGTCCGGCGGACGAACTTCGCCCACGCCCCCCACCAAGGCTATAGCCCACCCGTTTTTTGGCCGTTTTTCCGCTGGGGGGTTTTGGCACCCCGAACTTCGGGCGCTAATTTTTGGGCGCGGCTGTGTGCGTGGCCTATTTTTGGCACGCGGAGGCCGCCTGCAAAGTCTGGGGCCATTCCGAGTCCGGCGGACGAACTTCGCCCACGCCCCCCACCAAGGCTATAGCCCACCCCTTTTTTGGGGTTTTGGCACCCCGACCTTCGGGCGCTAATTTTTGGGCGCGGCTGTGCCCGTGGCCTATTTTTGGAACACGGAGGCCGCCCGCAAAGTCTGGGGCCATTCCGAGTCCGGCGGACGAACTTCGCCCACGCCCCCCACCAAGGCTATAGCCCACCCGTTTTTTGGCCATTTTTCCGCTGGGGGGTTTTGGCACCCCGACCTTCGGGCGCTAATTTTTGGACGCGGCTGTGCCCGTGGCCTATTTTTGGCACACGGAGGCCGCCCGCAAAGTCTGGGGCCATTCCGAGTCCGGCGGACGAACTTCGCCCACGCCCCCACCAAGGCTATAGCCCACCCGTTTTTTGGCCATTTTTCCGCTGGGGGGTTTTGGCACCCCGACCTTCGGGCGCTAATTTTTGGGCGCGGCTGTGCCCGTGGCCTATTTTTGGCACACGGAGGCCGCCCGCAAAGTCTGGGGCCATTCCGAGTCCGGCGGACGAACTTCGCCCACGCCCCCCACCAAGGCTATAGCCCACCCGTTTTTTGGCCATTTTTCCGCTGGGGGGTTTTGGCACCCCGACCTTCGGGCGCTAATTTTTGGGCGCGGCTGTGCCCGTGGCCTATTTTGGCACACGGAGGCCGCCCGCAAAGTCTGGGGCCATTCCGAGTCCGGCGGACGAACTTCGCCCCCGCCCCCCACCAAGGCTATAGCCCACCCGTTTTTTGGCCATTTTTCCGCTGGGGGGTTTTGGCACCCGACCTTCGGGCGCTAATTTTTGGGCGCGGCTGTGCCCGTGGCCTATTTTTGGCACACGGAGGCCGCCCGCAAAGTCTGGGGCCATTCCGAGTCCGGCGGACGAACTTCGCCCACGCCCCCACCAAGGCTATAGCCCACCCGTTTTTTGGCCATTTTTTCGGTGGGGGGTTTTTGGCAACCCGACCTTCGGGCGCTAATTTTTGGGCGCGGCTGTGCCCGTGGCCTATTTTTGGCACACGGAGGCCGCCCGCAAAGTCTGGGTCCATTCCGAGTCCGGCGGACGAACTTCGCCACGCCCCCACCAAGGCTATAGCCCACCCGTTTTTGGCCATGTGTCCGCTGGGGGGGTTTGGCACCCGACCTTCGGGCGCTAATTTTTGGGCTCGGCTGTGCCCGTGGCCTATTTTTGGCACACGGAGGCCGCCCGCAAAGTCTGGGGCCATTCCGAGTCCGGTGGACGAACCGCCCGCCCCCCACCAAGGCTATAGCCCACCCGTTTTTGGCCATTTTTTCCGCTGGGGTTTTGGCACCCGACCTTCGGGCGCTAATTTTTGGCGCGGCTGTGCCCGTGGCCTATTTTTGCACACGGAGGCCGCCCGCAAAGTATGGGGCCATTCCGAGTCCGGCGGACGAACTTCATCGCCCCCCACCAAGGCTATAGCCCACCCGTTTTTGGCCATTTTTCGCTGGGGTTTTGGCACCCGACCTTCGGGCGCTAATTTTTGGGCGCTGTGCCCCCGTGGCCTGGCCTATTTTGGCACCGGGAGGCCGCCCGCAAAGTCTGGGGCCATTCCGAGTCCGGCGGACGAACCGCCCACCCCCCACCAAGGCTATAGCCCACCCGTTTTTGGCCATTTTCCGCTGGGGTTTTGGCACCCGACCTTGGGCGCTAATTTTTTGGGCGCGGCTGTGCCCGTGGCCTATTTTTGCACCACGGGAGGCCGCCCGCAAAGTCTGGGGCCATTCCGAGTCCGCTGCGGACGAACTTCGCCCCGCCCCCCACCAAGGCTATAGCCCACCCGTTTTTGGCCATATTTCCGCTGGGGGGTTTTGGCACGACGACCTTCGGGCCCTACTTTTTGGGGGCGGCTGTGCGCGTGGCCTATTTTCGGCTCCCGGAGGGCGCCCGCAAAGTCTGGGGCCTTTCCGAGTCCGGCGGACGAACTTCGCCCCCACCCCCCAAGGCTCTAGCCCCCCCGGTTTTGTGGCCATTTTCCGCTGGGGTTTTGGCACCCGACCTTCGGGCGCTAATTTTTGGGCGCGGCTGTGCCCGTGGCCTATTTTTGGCACCACGGAGGCCGCCCGCAAAGTCTGGGGCCATTCCGAGTCCGGCGGACGAACCGCCCCGCCCCCACCAGGCTATAGCCCACCCGTTTTTGGCCATTTTTCCGCTGGGGGTTTTGGCACCCGACCTTGGGCGCTAATTTTTGGGCGCGGCTGTGCCCGTGGCCTATTTTGGCACACGGGAGGCCGCCCGCAAAGTCTGGGGCCATTCCGAGTCCGGCGGACGAACCGCCCGCCCCCCACCAAGGCTATAGCCCACCCGTTTTTGGCCATTTTTCCGCTGGGGTTTTGGCACCCCGACCTTGGGCGCTAATTTTTGGGCGCGGCTGTGCCCGTGGCCTATTTTGGCACACGGAGGCCGCCCGCAAAGTCTGGGGCCATTCCGAGTCCGGCGGACGAACCGCCCACGCCCCCACCAAGGCTATAGCCCACCCGTTTTTGGCCATTTTTCCGCTGGGGGTTTTGGCACCCGACCTTGGGCGCTAATTTTTGGGCGCGGCTGTGCCCGTGGCCTATTTTGGCACCACGGAGGCCGCCCGCAAAGTCTCGGGCCATTCCGAGTCCGGCGGACGAACTTCGCCACGCCCCCCCACCAAGGCTATAGCCCACCCGTTTTTGGCCATTTTTCCGCTGGGGTTTTTGGCACCCGACCTTCGGCGCTAATTTTTGGCGCGGCTGTGCCCGTGGCCTATTTTGGCACCACGGAGGCCGCCCGCAAAGTCTCGCCCCATTCTGAGTCCGGCGGACGAACTTCGCCCGCGCCCCCCACCAAGGCTTAAGCCCACCCGTTTTTTGGCCATTTTTCCGCTGGTGGGTTTTGGCACCCCGACCTTCGGGCGCTAATTTTTGGGCGCGGCTGTGTCCGTGGCTTATTTATGGCACACGGAGGCCGCCCGCAAACTCTGGGGCCATTCCGAGTCCGGCGGACGAACTTCGCGCACGCCCCCCACCAAGCCTATAGCCAGCCCGTTTTTTGGCCATTTTCCGCTAGGGGGTTTTGGCACCCCGACCTTCGGGTACTAATTTTTGGGCGCGGCTGTGCCCGTGGCCTATTTTTGGCACACGGAGGCCGCCCGCAAAGTCTGGGGCCATTCCGAGTCCGGCGGACGAACTTCGCCCACGCCCCCCACCAAGGCTATAGCCCACCCGTTTTTTGGCCATTTTCCGCTGGGGGGTTTTGGCACCCCGACCTTCGGGCGCTAATTTTTGGGCGCGGCTGTGCCCGTGGCCTATTTTTGGCACGCGGAGGCCGCCCGCAAAGTCTGGGGCCATTCCGAGTCCGGCGGACGAACTTCGCCCACGCCCCCCACCAAGGCTATAGCCCACCCGTTTTTTGGCCATTTTTCGCTGGGGGGTTTTGGTACCCCGACCTTCGGGCGCTAATTTTTGGGCGCGGCTGTGCCCGTGGCCTATTTTGGCACACGGAGGCCGCCCGCAAAGTCTGGGGCCATTCCGAGTCCGGCGGACGAACCGCCACGCCCCCACCAAGGCTATAGCCCACCCGTTTTTGGCCATTTTTCCGCTGGGGTTTTGGCACCCGACCTTGGGCGCTAATTTTTGGGATCGGCTGGGCCCGTGGCATATTTTTGGCACAGGGAGGCCGTCCACATAGTCTGGGGACTTTCCTAGTAGGGCGTACGAACTTCGCCACCGCCCCACACAATGTCTATAGCCCACCCGTTTTTTGGCCATTTTTCGCGGGGGGGTTTTGGGAGCCCGCCCTTCGGGCGCTATTTTTTGGGCGCGGCTGTGCCCGTGGCCTATTTTGGCACACGGAGGCCGCCCGCAAAGTCTGGGGCCATTCCGAGTCCGGCGGACGAACCGCCCACGCCCCCACCAAGGCTATAGCCCACCCGTTTTTGGCCATTTTTTTTCCGCTGGGGGTTTTGGCACCCGACCTTGGGCGCTAATTTTTGGGCGCGGCTGTGCCCGTGGCCTATTTTGGCACACCACGGAGGCCGCCCGCAAAGTCTGGGGCCATTCCGAGTCCGGCGGACGAACCGCCCGCGCCCCCACCAAGGCTATAGCCCACCCGTTTTTGGCCATTTTCCGCTGGGGGTTTTGGCACCCGACCTTGGGCGCTAATTTTTGGGCGCGGCTGTGCCCGTGGCCTATTTTTGGCACCACGGAGCCGCCCGCAAAGTCTGGGGCCATTCCGAGTCCGAGCGGACGAACCGCGCCACGCCCCCACCAAGGCTATAGCCCACCCGTTTTTGGCCATTTTTCCGCTGGGGGTTTTGGCACCCGACCTTGGGCGCTAATTTTTAGGGCGGCTGTGCCCGTGGCCTATTTTTGGCACCACGGAGGCCGCCCGCAAAGTCTGGGGCCATTCCGAGTCCGGCGGACGAACCGCCACGCCCCCACCAAGGCTATAGCCCACCCGTTTTTGGCCATTTTTCCGCTGGGGTTTTGGCACCCGACCTTGGGCGCTAATTTTTGGGCGCGGCTGTGCCCGTGGCCTATTTTGGCACCACGGAGGCCGCCCGCAAAGTCTGGGGCCATTCCGAGTCCAGAGCACCAACTACTCCAAAGCCCCCCAACAATGCTATAGCCCACCCGTTTGTTGGCCATTTTTCCGCTGGGGGGTTTTGGCACCCCGACCTTCGGGCGCTAATTTTTGGGCGCGGCTGTGCCCGTGGCCTATTTTTGGCACACGGAGGCCGCCCGCAAAGTCTGGGGCCATTCCGAGTCCGGCGGACGAACTTCGACCACGCCCCCCACCAAGGCTATAGCCCACCCGTTTTTTGGCCATTTTTCCGCTGGGGGGTTTTGGCACCCCGACCTTCGGGCGCTAATTTTTGGGCGCGGCTGTGCCCGTGGCCTATTTTTGGCACACGGAGGCCGCCCGCAAAGTCTGGGGCCATTCCGAGTCCGACGGACGAACTTCGCCCACGCCCCCCACCAAGGCTATAGCCCACCCGTTTTTTGGCCATTTTTCCGCTGGGGGGTTTTGGCACCCCGACCTTCGGGCGCTAATTTTTGGGCGCGGCTGTGCCCGTGGCCTATTTTTGGCACACGGAGGACGCCCGCAAAGTCTGGGGCCATTCCGAGTCCGGCGGACGAACTTCTACCACGCACCCCACCAAGGCGCTAGCCCACCCGTTTTTGGCCATTTTCCGCTGGGGTTTTGGCACCCGACCTTCGGGCGCTAATTTTTGGGGGGGGCGGGGCCGGTGGCCAATTTTGGCACACGGAGGCCGCCCGCAAAGTCTGGGGCCATTCCAAGTCCGGGCGGACGAACTTCGCCACGCCCCCCCACCCAGGCTATAGCCCACCCGTTTTTGGCCATTTTTCCGCTGGGGTTTTGGCACCCGACCTTGAGCGCTAATTTTTGGCGCGGCTGTGCCCGTGGCCTATTTTGGCACACGGAGGCCGCCCGCAAAGTCTGGGGCCATTCCGAGTCCGACGGCGGAAGATCGCCCACGCCCCCCACCAAGGCTATAGCCCACCCGTTTTTTGGCCATTTTTCCGCTGGTGGGTTTTGGCACCCCGACCTTCGGGCGCTAATTTTTGGGCGCGGCTGTGCCCGTGGCCTATTTTTGGCACACGGAGGCCGCCCGCAAAGTCTGGGGCCATTCCGAGTCCGGCGGACGAACTTCGCCACGCCCCCCACCAAGGCTATAGCCCACCCGTTTTTTGGCCATTTTTCCGCTGGGGGGTTTTGGCACCCCGACCTTCGGGCGCTAATTTTTGGGCGCGGCTGTGCCCGTGGCCTATTTTGGCACACGGAGGCCGCCCGCAAAGTCTGGGGCCATTCCGAGTCCGGCGGACGAACTTCGCCCACGCCCCCCACCAAGGCTATAGCCCACCCGTTTTTTGGCCATTTTCCGCTGGGGTCTTAAGTCACCCCGACCTTCGGGCGCTAATTTTTGGGCGCGGCTGTGCCCGTGGCCTAGTTTTGGCACACGGAGGCCGCCCGCAAAGTCTGGGGCCATTCCGAGTCCGGTGGACGAACTTCGCCCACGCCCCCCACCAAGGCTATAGCCCACCCGTTTTTTGGCCATTTTTCCGCTGGGGGGTTTTGGCACCCAGACCTTCGGGCGCTAATTTTTGGGCGCGGCTGTGCCCGTGGCCTATTTTGGCACACGGAGGCCGCCCGCAAAGTCTGGGGCCATTCCGAGTCCGGCGGACGAACTTCGCCCACGCCCCCCACCAAGGCTATAGCCCACCCGTTTTTTGGCCATTTTTCCGCTGGGGGGTTTTGGCACCCCGACCTTCGGGCGCTAATTTTTGGGCGCGGCTGTGCCCGTGGCCTATTTTTGGCACACGGAGGCCGCCCGCAAAGTCTGGGGCCATTCCGAGTCCGACGGACGAACCCCCCCACCAAGGCTATAGCCCACCCGTTTTTTGGCCATTTGTCCGCTGGGGGGTTTTGGCACCCCGACCTTCGGGCGCTAATTTTTGGGCGCGGCTGTGCCCGTGGCCTATTTTTGGCACACGGAGGCCGCCCGCAAAGTCTGGGGCCATTCCGAGTCCGGCGGACGAAGTTGGCCAGCCCCACCCCCCAAGGCTATAGCCCACCCGTTTTTGGCCATTTTTTTCGCTGGGGTTTTGGCACCCGGCCTTCGGGCGCTAATTTTTGGGCGCGGCTGTGCCCGCGGCCTATTTTTGGCACACGGAGGCCGCCCGCAAAGTCTGGGGCCATTCCGAGTCCGGCGGACGAACTTCGCCCACGCCCCCCACCAAGGCTATAGCCCACCCGTTTTTTGGCCATTTTTCCGCTGGGGGGTTTGGCACCCGACCTTGAGGCGCTAATTTTTGGGCGCGGCTGTGCCCGTGGCCTTTTTTGGCACCACGGAGGCCGCCCGCAAAGTCTGGGGCCATTCCGAGTCCGGGCGGACGAACCGCCCCCCCCCACCAAGGCTATAGCCCACCCGTTTTTGGCCATTTTTCCGCTGGGGTTTTGGCACCCGACCTTCGGGCGCTAATTTTTGGGCGCGGCCGTGCCCGTGGCCTATTTTGGCACCACGGAGGCCGCCCAAAAAGTGGGGCCATTCCGAGTCGGTCGGACGAACTTCGCCACGCCCCCACCAAGGCTATAGCCCACCCGTTTTTGGCCATTTTTCCGCTGGGGTTTTGGCACCCGACCTTCGGGCGCTAATTTTTGGGCGCGGCTGTGCCCGGCCTATTTTGGCACCGGAGGCCGCCCCCACAGTCCGGGGCCATTCCGAGTCCGGCGGACGAACTACGCCCCCCCCACCAAGGCTATAGCCCACCGTTTTTGGCCATTTTTCCGCTGGGGTTTTTGGCACCCGACCTTGGGCGCTAATTTTTGGGCGCGGCTGTCCCGTGGCCTAATTTTTGGAACACCGAGGCCGCCCCCAAAGTCTTGGGCCATTCCGAGTCCGGCGGACGAACTTCGCCACGCCCCCACCAAGGCTATAGCCCACCCGTTTTTGGCCATTTTTCCGCTGGGGTTTTGGCACCCGACCTTGGGCGCTAATTTTTGGGCGCGGCTGTGACCGTGGCCTATTTTGGCACACAGCCTGAGACGAACCCCATTCCGAGGCGGAGGCCGCCCGCAAAGTCTGGGGCCATTCCGAGTCCGGCGGACGAACTTCGCCCACGCCCCCCACCAAGGCTATAGCCCACCCGTTTTTTGGCCATTTTTCCGCTGGGGGGTTTTGGCACCCCGACCTTCGGGCGATAATTTTTGGGCGCGGCTGTGCCCGTGGCCTATTTTTGGCTCGCGGAGGCCGCCCGCAAAGTCTGGGGCCATTCCGAGTCCGGCGGACGAACTTCGCCAACGCCCCCCACCAAGGCTATAGCCCACCCGTTTTTTGGCCCAATTTCCGCTGGGGGGTTTTTGGCACCCCGACCTTCGGGCGCTAATTTTTGGGCGCGGCTGTGCCCGTGGCCTATTTTTGGCACCCGGAGGCCGCCCGCAAAGTCTGGGGCCATTCCGAGTCCGGCGGACGAACTTCGCCCACGCCCCCCACCAAGGCTATAGCCCACCCGTTTTTTGGCCATTTTTCCGCTGGGGGGTTTTGGCACCCCGACCTTCGGGCGCTAATTTTTGGCGCGGCTGTGCCCGTGGCCTATTTTGGCACCGGAGGCCGCCCGCAAAGTCTGGGGCCATTCTGAGTCCGGCGGACGAACCGCCCGCCCCCACCAAGGCTATAGCCCACCCGTTTTTGGCCATTTTCCGCTGGGGTTTGGGCACCCCGACCTTCGGGCGTTAATTTTTGGCGCGGATGTGCCCGTGGCCTTTTTTGGCACACGGAGGCCGCCCGCAAAGTCTGGGGCCATTCCGAGTCCGGCAGACGAACTTCGCCTACGCCCCCACCAAGGCTATAGCCCACCCGTTTTTGGCCATTTTTCCGCTGGGGGTTTTGGCACCCGACCTTCGGGCGCTAATTTTTGTGCGCGGCTGTGCCCGTGGCCAATTTTTGGCACCACGGAGGCCGCCCGCAAAGTCTGGGGCCATTCCGAGTCCGTGGACGAACCGCCCACGCCCCCACCAGGCTATAGCCCACCCGTTTTTGGCCATTTTCCGCTGGGGTTTTTGGCACCCGACCTTGGGCGCTAATTTTTGGGCGCGGCTGTGCCCGTGGCCTATTTTGGCACCACGGAGGCCGCCCGCAAAGTCTGGGGCCATTCCGAGTCCGGCGGACCGAACCGCCACGCCCCCACCAAGGCTATAGCCAACCCGTTTTTTGCCCATTTTTCGGCAATTTTTCCGCTGGGGGGTTTTGGCACCCCGACCTTTGGGCGCTAATTTTTCGGCGCGGCTGTGCCCGTGGCCTATTTTTGGCACAAGGAGGCCGCCCGCAAAGTCTGGGGCCATTCCGAGTCCGGCGGACGAACTTCGCCACGCTCCCCACCAAGGCTATAGCCCACCCGTTTTTTGGCCATTTTTCCGCTGGGGGGTTTTGGCACCCCGACCTTCGGGCGCTAATTTTTGGGCGCGGCTGTGCCCGTGGCCTATTTTGGGCACACGGAGGCCGCCCGCAAAGTCTGGGGCCATTCCGAGTCCGGCGGACGAACTTCGCCCACGCCCCCCACCAAGGCTATAGCCCACCCGTTTTTTGGCCATTTTTCCGCTGGGGGGTTTTGGGATGCCCACCTTCGGGTGCTTATTTTTGGACGTGGCTGTGCCTGTGGCCTATTTTGGCACCACGGAGGCCGCCCGCAAAGTTTGGGGCCATTCCGATTCCGGCGGACGAACTTCCCCACCCCCCCACCAAGGCTATAGCCCACCCGTTTTTGGCCATTTTTCCGCTGGGGGGTTTTGGCACCCGTACCTTCGGGGGCTAATTTTTGGGCGTGGCTGTGCCCGTGGCCTTATCTTGGCACACGGAGGCCGCCCGCAAAGTCTGGGGCCATTCCGAGTCCGAGGCGGACGAACTTCCCGCCCCCCACCAAGGCTATAGCCCACCCGTTTTTGGCCATTTTTCCGCTGGGGTTTTGGCACCCGACCTTGGGCGCTAATTTTTGGCGCGGCTGTGCCCGTGGCCTATTTTGGCACCACGGAGGCCGCCCGCAAAGTCTGGGGCCATTCGAGTCCGAGCGGACGAACTTCCCCACGCCCCCACCAAGGCTATAGCCCACCCGTTTTTGGCCATTTTTCCGCTGGGGTTTTGGCACCCGACCTTCGGGCGCTAATTTTTTGGCGCGGCTGTGCCCGTGGCCTATTTTGGCACCGGAGGCCGCCCGCAAAGTCTGGGGCCATTCCGAGTCCGGACGAACTTCGCCACGCCCCCACCAAGGCTATAGCCCACCCGTTTTTGGCCATTTTCCGCTGGGGGTTTGGCACCCGACCTTCGGGCGCTAATTTTTGGCGCGGCTGTGCCCGTGGCCTATTTTTTTTCGCACACGGAGGCCGCCCGCAAAGTCTGGGGCCATTCCGAGTCCGAGGCGGACGAACTTCGCCCGCCCCCACCAAGGCTATAGCCCACCCCGTTTTTGGCCATTTTTTTCCGCTGGGGGTTTTGGCACCCGACCTTGGGGCGCTAATTTTTGGGCGCGGCTGTGCCCGTGGCCTATTTTGGCACCACGGAGGCCGCCCGCAAAGTCTGGGGCCATTCCGAGTCCGGCGGACGAACTTCGCCCACCCCCCACCAAGGCTATAGCCCACCCGTTTTTGGCCATTTTTCCGCTGGGGTTTTGGCACCCGACCTTGGGCGCTAATTTTTGGGCGCGGCTGTGCCCGTGGCCTATTTTTGGCACCACGGAGGCCGCCCGCAAAGTCTGGGGCCATTCCGAGTCCGAGGCGGACGAACTTCGCCCGCCCCCCCCAAGGCTATAGCCCACCCGTTTTTGGCCATTTTCCGCTGGGGTTTTGGCACCCGACCTTGGGCGCTAATTTTTGGGCGCGGCTGTGCCCGTGGCCTATTTTGGCACCACGGGCGCCGCCCGCAAAGTCTGGGGCCATTCCGAGTCCGAGGCGGACGAACTTCGCCAACCCCCCCACCAAGGCTATAGCCCACCGTTTTTGGCCATTTTCCGCTGGGGTTTTGGCACCCGACCTTGGGCGCTAATTTTTGGTGCGGCTGTGCCCGTGGCCTATTTTGGCACCGGAGGCCGCCCGCAAAGTCTGGGCCCATACGGGTCCGGCGGGCGAACTTCGCCGGCGGCCCCCACCAAGGGAATAGCCCACCCGTTTTTGGCCATTTTCCGCTGGGGTTTTGGCACCCGGCCTTCGGGCGGGTATTTTTGGGCGCGGCTGTGCCCGCGGCATATTTTTGGCACACGGTGGCACCTCGCAAAGTCTGGGGCCATTCCGAGTCCGGCGGACGAACTTCGCCCACGCCCCCCACCAAGGCTATAGCCCACCCGTTTTTTGGCCATTTTTCCGCTGGGGGGTTTTGGCACCCCGACCTTCGGGCGCTAATTTTTGGGCGCGGCTGTGCCCGTGGCCTATTTTTGGCACCCGGAGGCCGCCCGCAAAGTCTGGGGCCATTCCGAGTCCGGCGGACGAACTACTCCCCCGCCCCCCCCAAGGATATAGCCCACCCGTTTTATGGCCATTTTTCGCTGGGGTTTTGGCACCCCGACCTTGGGCGCTAATTTTTGGGCGCGGCTGTGCCCGTGGCCTATTTTGGCACACCCGGCCCGCCCGCAAAGTCTGGGGCCATTCCGAGTCCGGGCGGACGAACTTCGCCCGCCCCCACCAAGGCTATAGCCCACCCGTTTTTTTTGGCCATTTTTCGCTGGGGTTTTGGCACCCCGACCTTCGGGCGCTAATTTTTGGGCGCGGCTGTGCCCGTGGCCTATTTTTGGCACACAGAGGCCGCCCGCAAAGTCTGGGGCCATTCCGAGTCCGGCGGACGAACTTCTCCCACGCCCCCCACCAAGGCTATAGCCCACCCGTTTTTTGGCCATGTTTCCGCTGGGGTTTTGGCACCCGACCTTGGGGCGCTAATTTTTTAGGCGCGGCTGTGCCCGTGGCCTATTTTTGTGGCACCCGGAGGCCTCCCGCAAAGTCTGGGGCCATTCCGAGACCGGCGGACGAACTTCGCCCTCGCCCCCCACCATTGCTATGGCCCACCCGTTTTTGGCCATTTTCCGCTGGGGTTTTGGCACCCGACCTTGGGCGCTAATTTTTGGGCGCGGCTGTGCCCGTGGCCTATTTTGGCACCACGGAGGCGCCCGCAAAGTCTGGGGCCATTCCGAGTCCGGCGGACGAACCGCCACGCCCCCACCAAGGCTATAGCCCACCCGTTTTTGGCCATTTTCCGCTGGGGTTTTTGGCACCCGACCTTGGGGCGCTTATTTTTGGGCGCGGCTGTGCCCGTGGCCTATTTTTGGCACCCGGGGCCGCCCGCAAAGTCTGGGGCCATTCCGAGTCCGGCGGACGAACTTCGCCCGCCCCCCCCCAAGGCTATAGCCCACCCCTTTTTTGGCCATTTTTCCGCTGGGGGTTTGGCACCCGACCTTGGGCGCTTATTTTTGGCGCGGCTGTGCCCGTGGCCTATTTTGGCACCCGGGCGCCTCGCAAAGTCTCGCCCCATTCCGAGTCCGGTGGACGAACTTCGCCCGCCCCCCCACAAGGCTATAGCCCACCGTTTTTGGCCATTTTTCCGCTGGGGTTTTGGCACCCGACCTTCGGGCGCTTATTTTTGGGCGTGCGGCTTTGCCCGTGGCTTATTTTTGGCACCCGGGCGCCTCGCAAAGTCTCGCCCCATTCCGAGTCCGGCGGACGAACCGCCGCGCCCCCACCAAGGCTATAGCCCACCCGTTTTTGGCCATTTTTCGCTGGGGTTTTGGCACCCGACCTTTGGGCGCTTATTTTTGGGCGCGGCTTTGCCCGTGGCTTATTTTTGGCACCCGGGCGCCTCGCAAAGTCTCGCCCCATTCCGAGTCCGGCGGACGAACTTCCCCGCGCCCCCACCAAGGCTATAGCCCACCCGTTTTTGGCCATTTTTACGCTGGGGGGTTTTGTCACCACGACCTTAGGCAGCGTATTTTTGGGTGCGCCTTTGCCCGCGGCGTATATTTGTAACCCAGAGGTGCCTCGCAAAGTCTCGCCCACTTCCAAGTCCGGAGGACGAACTTCGCCCCCGCCCCAAGGCTATAGCCCACCCGTTTTGTGGCCATTTTCCGCTGGGGTTTTTGGCACCACGACCTTGGGCGCTTATTTTTGGCGTGCGCGGCTTTGCCCGCGGCTTATTTTGGCACCCGGGGCGCCTCGCAAAGTCTCGCCCCATTCCGAGTCAGTGGGACGAACCGCCGCCAGCCCCCCACCAAGGCTATAGCCCACCCGTTTTTGGCCATTTTTCCGCTGGGGGTTTTGGCACCCGACCTTCGTGCGCGTATTTTTGGGCGCGGCTTTGCCCGCGGCTAATTTTTGGTACCCCTCGCCCCTCGCAAAGTCTCGCCCCATTCCGAGTCCGGGCGGACGAACCGCCCGCCCCCCACCAAGGCTATAGCCCACCCGTTTTTGGCCATTTTTCGCTGGGGGTTTTGGCACCACGACCTTCGGGCGCTTATTTTTGGGCGCGGCTTTGCCCGCGGCTTATTTTGGCACCCGGGGCGCCTCGCAAAGTCTCGCCCCATTCCGAGTCCGTGCGGACGAACCGCCCGCGCCCCCCACCAAGGCTATAGCCCACCCGTTTTTGGCCATTTTCCGCTGGGGTTTTGGCACCACGACCTTCGGGCGCTTATTTTTGGGCGCGGCTTTGCCCGAGGCTTATTTTGGCACCCGGGCGCCTCGCACAGTCTCGCCCCTTTCCGAGTCCGGCGGACGAACTTCGCCCGCCCCCCCACCAGGGCTATAGCCCACCCGTTTTTTGGCCATTTACAACTGGGGGGTTCTGGCACCCCGACCTTCGGGGGGTTATTTTTGGGCGCGGCTGTGCCCGCGGCCTATTTTTGGCTCACGGGGGCCCCTCGCAAAGTCTCGCCCCATTCCGAGTCCGGCGGACGAACTTCGCCCGCGCCCCCTCCAAGGCTATAGCCCACCCGTTTTTTGGCCATTTTTCCGCTGGGGGTTTTTGGCACCACGACCTTCGGGCGTTTATTTTTGGGCGCCGCTTTGCCCGCGGCTTATTTTTGGCACCCCGAGGCGCCTCGCAAAGTCTCGTCCCATTCCGAGTCCGGCGGACGAACTTCGCCCGCGCCCCCCACCAAGGCTATAGCCCACCCGTTTTTTGGCCATGTTTCCGCTGGGGGGTTTTGGCACACGACCTTCGGGCGATTATTTTTGGGCGCGGCTTTGCCCGCGGCTCATTTTTGCACCCGGGGCGCCTCGCAAAGTCTACCCCCATTCTGAGTCCGGCGGATGAAGTTCGCCCGCCCCCTCCACCAAGGCTATAGCCCACCTGTTTTTTGGCCATTTTTCCGCTGGGGGGTTCTGGGACGCCGACCTTCGGTTGCTTATTTTTGGGCGCGGCTGTGCCCGCGGCTTAGTTTTGGGACCCGGGGCGCCTCGCAAAGTCTCGCCCCATTCCGAGTCCGGCGGACGAACTTCGCCAGCGCCCCCACCAAGGCTATAGCCCACCCGTTTTTGGCCATTTTCCGCTGGGGTTTTTGGCACCACGACCTTCGGGCGCTTATTTTTGGGCGCGGCCTTGCCCGCGGCTTAATTTTGGCACCCCGAGGGGCCTCGCAAACTCTCGCCCCATGCAGAGCCCGGCGGCCGCACTTCGCCATCGCCCCCCACCAAGGCTATAGCCCACCCGTTTTTTGGCCATTTTCCGCTGGGGTTTTGGCACCACGACCTTGGGCGCTTATTTTTGGGCGCGGCTTTGCCCGCGGCTTATTTTGGCACCCGGGCGCCTCGCAAAGTCTCGCCCCATTCCGAGTCCGGCGGACGAACCGCCAGCGCCCCCACCAAGGCTATAGCCCACCCGTTTTTGGCCATTTTCCGCTGGGGTTTTGGCACCACGACCTTCGGGCGCTTATTTTTGGGCGCGGCTTTGCCCGCGGCTTATTTTGGCACCCGGGCGCCTCGCAAAGTCTCGCCCCATTCCGAGTCCGGCGGACGAACTTCGCCAGCGCCCCCACCAAGGCTATAGCCCACCCGTTTTTGGCCATTTTTCCGCTGGGGGTTTTGGCACCACGACCTTGGGCGCTTATTTTTGGGCGCGGCTTTGCCCGCGGCTTATTTTGGCACCCGGGCGCCTCGCAAAGTCTCGCCCCATTCCGAGTCCGGGCGGACGAACCGCCAGCGCCCCCCACCAAGGCTATAGCCCACCCGTTTTTGGCCATTTTTTCGCTGGGGTTTTGGCACCACGACCTTGGGCGCTTATTTTTGGGCGCGGCTTTGCCCGCGGCTTATTTTGGCACCCGGGCGCCTCGCAAAGTCTCGCCCCATTCCGAGTCCGGCGGACGAACCGCCCGCCCCCCACCAAGGCTATAGCCCACCCGTTTTTGGCCATTTTTCCGCTGGGGGTTTTGGCACCACGACCTTGGGCGCTTATTTTTGGGCGCGGCTTTGCCCGCGGCTAATTTTGGCACCCGGGGCGCCTCGCAAAGTCTCGCCCCATTCCGAGTCCGGCGGACGAACCGCCCGCGCCCCCACCAAGGCTATAGCCCACCCGTTTTTGGCCATTTTTCGCTGGGGGTTTTGGCACCACGACCTTCGGGCGCTTATTTTTGGGCGCGGCTTTGCCCGCGGCTTATTTTGGCACCCGGGCCCCTCGCAAAGTCTCGCCCCATTCCGAGTCCGGCGGACGAACTTCGCCACCCCCCCCACCAAGTCAATAGCCCACCCGTGTTTGGTCATTTTCCGCTGGGGGCTTTTGGCACCCCGACCTTCGGGCGCTTATTTTTGGGCGCGGCTGTGCCCGCGGCTTATTTTGGCACCCGGGCGCCTCGCAAAGTCTCGCCCCATTCCGAGTCCGGCGGACGAACTTCGCCAGCGCCCCCACCAAGGCTATAGCCCACCCGTTTTTGGCCATTTTTCCGCTGGGGTTTTGGCACCACGACCTTGGGCGCTTATTTTTAGGCGCGGCTTTGCCCGCGGCTTATTTTGGCACCCGGGGCGCCTCGCAAAGTCTCGCCCCATTCCGAGTCCGGCGGACGAACTTCGCCAGCCCCCCACCAAGGCTATAGCCCACCCATTGCTTTGGCATTTTTCCGCTGGGGTTTTGGCACCACGACCTTGGGCGCTTATTTTTGGGCGCGGCTTTGCCCGCTTATTTTGGCACCCGGGGCGCCTCGCAAAGTCTCGCCCCATTCCGAGTACGGCGGACGAACTGCGCCCGCGACCCCACCAAGGCTATAGCCCACCCGTTTTTGGCCATTTTTCGCTGGGGTTTTGGCACCACGACCTTGGGCTTTATTTTTGGGCGCGGCTGTGCCCGCGGCCTATTTTTGGCACACGGAGGTGCCTCGCAAAGTCTCGCGCCATTCCGAGTCCGGCGGACGAAGTTGGCCAGCCCCCCACCAAGGCTATAGCCCACCCGTTTTTTGGCCATTTTTCCGCTGGGGGGTTTTGGCACCACGACCTTCGGGCGCTTATTTTTGGGCGCGGCTTTGCCCGCGGCTTTGTTTTGGCACACCGTGGCGCCTCGCAAAGGCTCGCCCCATTCCGAGTCCGGGCGGACGAACCGCCCGCGCCCCCACCAAGGCTATAGCCCACCCGTTTTTGGCCATTTTTCGCTGGGGTTTTGGCACCACGACCTTGGGCGCTTATTTTTGGGCGCGGCTTTGCCCGTGGCTTATTTTTGGCACCCGGGCGCCTCGCAAAGTCTCGCCCCATTCCGAGTCCGGCGGACCGAACTTCGCCCGCCCCCCACCAAGGCTATAGCCCACCCGTTTTTGGCCATTTTTCCGCTGGGGTTTTGGCACCACGACCTTCGGGCGCTTATTTTTGGGCGCGGCTTTGCCCGCGGCTTATTTTGGCACCCGGGCGCCTCGCAAAG
Organism: Citrus cavaleriei; assembly: GCA_030448935.1. Taxonomy (NCBI): domain Eukaryota; kingdom Viridiplantae; phylum Streptophyta; class Magnoliopsida; order Sapindales; family Rutaceae; genus Citrus; species Citrus cavaleriei. Next base: position 87,917 of record JAUJEM010000437.1, on the reverse strand, counting down.
TCTCGCCCCATTCCGAGTCCGGGCGGACGAACTTCGCCACGCCCCCACCAAGGCTATAGCCCACCCGTTTTTGGCCATTTTTCCGCTGGGGTTTTGGCACCACGACCTTGGGCGCTTATTTTTGGGCGCGGCTTTGCCCGTGGCTTATTTTGGCACCCGGGCGCCTCGCAAAGTCTCGCCCCATTCCGAGTCCGGCGGACGAACCGCCCGCGCCCCCACCAAGGCTATAGCCCACCCGTTTTTGGCCATTTTTCCGCTGGGGTTTTGGCACCACGACCTTGGGCGCTTATTTTTGGCGCGGCTTTGCCCGCGCGGCTTATTTTGGCACCCGGGCGCCTCGCAAAGTCTCGCCCCATTCCGAGTCCGGGCGGACGAACCCGCCCAGCGCCCCCACCAAGGCTATAGCCCACCCGTTTTTGGCCATTTTTCCGCTGGGGTTTTGGCACCACGACCTTGGGCGCTTATTTTTTTTCCCGCGGCTTTGCCCGCGGCTTATTTTGGCACCCGGGCGCCTCGCAAAGTCTCGCCCCATTCCGAGTCCGGCGGACGAACTTCGCCAGCGCCCCACCAAGGCTATAGCCCACCCGTTTTTGGCCATTTTCCGCTGGGGGTTTTGGCACCACGACCTTGGGCGCTTATTTTTTGGGCGCGGCTTTGCCCGTGGCTTATTTTGGCACCCGGGCGCCTCGCAAAGTCTCGCCCCATTCCGAGTCCGGTGGACGAACTTCGCCAGCGCCCCCACCAGGCTATAGCCCACCCGTTTTTGGCCATTTTTCCGCAGGGGGGTTTTGGCACCACGACCTTCGGGCTCTTATTTTTGGGCGCGGCTTTGCCCGCGGCTTATTTTGGCACCCGGGCGCCTCGCAAAGTCTCGCCCCATTCCGAGTCCGGTGGACGAACCGCCCGCCCCCCCACCAAGGCTATAGCCCACCCGTTTTTGGCCATTTTTCCGCTGGGGTTTTGGCACCACGACCTTGGGCGCTTATTTTTGGGCGCGGCTTTGCCCGCGGCTTATTTTAGGCACCCCGTGGCGCCTCGCAAAGTCTCGCCCCATTCCGAGTCCGGCGGACGAACTTCGCCCACGCCCCCCACCAAGGCTATAGCCCACCCGTTTTTTGGCCATTTTTCCGCTGGGGGGTTTTGGCACCACGGCCTTCGGGCGCTTATTTTTGGGCGCAGCTTTGCCCGCGTCCTATTTTTGGCACCCCGAGGCGCCTCGCAAAGTCTCGCCCCATTCCGAGTCCGGCAGACGAACTTCGCCCGTGCCCCCCACCAAGGCTATAGCCCACCCCTTTTTTGGCCATTTTTCCGCTGGGGGGTTTTGGCACCACGACCTTGGGGCGCTTATTTTTGGGCGCGGCTTTGCCCACGGCCTATTTTTGGCACCCCGAGGTGCCTCGCAAAGTCTCGCCCCATTCCGAGTCCGGCGGACGAACTTCGCCCGCGCCCCCCGCCAAGGCTATAGCCCACCCCTTTTTTGGCCATTTTTCCGCTGGGGGGTTTTGGCACCACGACCTTCGGGCGCTTATTTTTGTGCGCGGCTTTCCCCGCGGCTTATTTTGGCACCCCGGGCGCCTCGCAAAGTCTCGCCCCATTCCGAGTCCGGCGGACGAACTTCGCCCGCGCCCCCCACCAAGGCTATAGCCCACCCGTTTTTTGGCCATTTTTCCGCTGGGGGGTTTTGGCACCACGACCTTCGGGCGCTTATTTTTGGGCGCGGCATTGCCCGCGGCTTATATTTGGCACCCCGAGGCGCCTCGCAAAGTCTCGCCCCATTCCGAGTCCGGCGGACGAACTTCGCCCACGCCCCCCACCAAGGCTATAGCCCACCCGTTTTTTGGCCATTTTTCCGCAGGGGGGTTTTGGCACCCCGACCTTCGGGCGCTTATTTTTGGGCGCGGCTTTGCCCGCGGCTTATTTTTGGCACCCCGAGGCGCCTCGCAAAGTCTCGCCCCATTCCGAGTCCGGCGGACGAACTTCGCCCGCGCCCCCCACCAAGGCTATAGCCCACCCGTTTTTGGCCATTTTTCGGTTTTGGCACCCCGACCTTCGGGAGCTTATTTTTGGGCGCGGCTTTGCCCGTGGCTTATTTTGGCACACGGTGGCGCCTGCAAAGTCTCGCCCCATTCCGAGTCCGGCGGACGAACTTCGCCCGCGCCCCCACCAAGGCTATAGCCCACCCGTTTTTGGCCATTTTCCGCTGGGGTTTTGGCACCACGACCTTCGGGCGCTTGTTTTTGGGCGCGGCTTTGCCCGTGGCTTATTTTTGGCACCCGGGGCGCCTCGCAAAGTCTCGCCCCATTCCGAGTCCGGCGGATCGAACTTCGCCACGCCCCCACCAAGGCTATAGCCCACCCGTTTTTGGCCATTTTTCCGCTGGGGTTTTGGTACCACGACCTTCGGGCGCTTATTTTTGGGCGCGGCTTTGCCCGTGGCTTATTTTTGGCACCCGGGCGCCTCGCAAAGTCTCGCCCCATTCCGAGTCCGGCGGACGAACTTCGCCGCCCCCACCAAGGCTATAGCCCACCCGTTTTTGGCCATTTTTCCGCTGGGGTTTTGGCACCCGACCTTCGGGCGCTTATTTTTGGGCGCGGCTTTGCCCGTGGCTTATTTTTGGCACCCGGGGCGCCTCGCAAAGTCTCGCCCCATTCCGAGTCCGGACGAACTTCGCCAGCCCCCCACCAAGGCTATAGCCCACCCGTTTTTGGCCATTTTTTCGCTGGGGTTTTGGCACCCCCGACCTTCGGGCGCTTATTTTTGGGTCGCGGCTTTGCCCGTGGCTTATTTTTGGCACCCGGGCCTCGCAAAGTCTCGCCCCATTCCGAGTCCGGCGGACGAACCGCCAGCGCCCCCCACCAAGGCTATAGCCCACCCGTTTTTGGCCATTTTCCGCTGGGGTTTTGGCACCCGACCTTCGGGCGCTTATTTTTGGGCGCGGCTTTGCCCGCTTATTTTTTGGCACCCGGGCGCCTCGCAAAGTCTCGCCCCATTCCGAGTCCGGCGGACGAACCGCCCGCCCCCCACCAAGGCTATAGCCCACCCGTTTTTGGCCATTTTTCCGCTGGGGTTTTGGCACCCGACCTTGGGCGCTTATTTTTAGGCGCGGCTTTGCCCGTGGCTTATTTTGGCACCCGGAGGCGCCTCGCAAAGTCTCGCCCCATTCCGAGTCCGGCGGACGAACTTCGCCACGCCCCCACAAGGCTATAGCCCACCCGTTTTTGGCCATTTTTCCGCTGGGGGTTTTGGCACCCGACCTTGACCTTATTTTTGGGCGGCTTTGCCCGTAATTTTTGGCACCCGAGGCGCCTTTCTCCCCCATTCGAGTCCGGGACGAACTGGCCCCCCCCAAAGGCCATTTTTAGAGTCCACCGTTTTTGGCCAAGTTTCCGCTGGGGTTTGGCACCCCCTTCGGGCGCTTATTTTTGGCCGAGTGCCCGTGGCTTATTTTGGACCCGGCCGCCCGCAAGTCTCGCCCCATTCGCCCGGCGGGACCCCCCCCCCACCAGGCTATAGCCAACCCGTTTTTTGGCCATTTTTCCGCTGGAGGCTTTTGGCAACCCGACCTTCGGGCGCTTACATTTTGCCGCAGCTGTGCCGGGGGCCTATTTTTGGCACAAGGAGGCCCCTCTTAAAGTCTCGCCCCATTCCGAGTCCGGCGGACGAACTTCGCCCGCCCCCCCCCACCAAGGCTATAGCCCACCCGTTTTTTGGCCATTTTTCTGCTGGGGGCTTTTGGCTCCCCGACCTTCGGGCGCTTATTTTTGGGCGAGGCTGTGCCCGCGGCCTATTTTTGGCACACGGAGGCCCCTCGCAAAGTCTCGCCCCATTCCGAGTCCGGCAGACGAACTTCGCCCGCCCCCCTCACCAAGGCTATAGCCCACCCGTTTTTGGCCATTTTCCGCTGGGGTTTTGGCACCCGACCTTGGGCGCTTATTTTTGGGCGCGGCTGTGCCCGTGGCCTATTTTGGCACACCCGAGGCGCCTCGCAAAGTCTCGCCCCATTCCGAGTCCGAGGCGGACGAACCGCCCGCCCCCACCAAGGCTATAGCCCACCCGTTTTTGGCCATTTTCCGCTGGGGTTTTGGCACCCGACCTTCGGGCGCTAATTTTTGGCGCGGCTTTGCCCGTGGCCTATTTTTGCACACCCGGGCGCCCGCCGCAAGTCTCGCCCCATTCCGAGTCCGGGCGGACCGAACTTCGCCACGCCCCCACCAAGGCTATAGCCCACCCGTTTTTGGCCATTTTCCGCTGGGGGTTTTGGCACCCGACCTTGGGCGCTTATTTTTGGGCGCGGCTGTGCCCAGTGGCCTATTTTTGGCACCCGGAGGCCGCCTCGCAAAGTCTCGCCCCATTCCGAGTCCGGCGGACGAACTTCTCACGCCCCCCCACCAAGGATATAGCCCATGCCTTTTTTGGCCATTTTCCGCTGGGGTTTTGGCACCCGACCTTCGGGCTCTAATTTTTGCGCGCGGCTGTGCCCGTGGCTTGTTTTTGGCACCCGGGCGCCCCGCAAAGTCTCGCCCCATTCCGAGTCCGGCGGACGAACTTCGCCACGCCCCCCACCAAGGCTATAGCCCACCCGTTTTTTGGCCATTTTTCCGCCCGGGGTTTTGGGACCCCGACCTTCGGGCGCTAATTTTTGGGCGCGGCTGTGCCCGTGGCCTATTTTTAGCACACGGAGGCCGCCCGCAAAGTCTGGGGCCATTCCGAGTCCGGCGGACGAACTTCGCCCACGCCCCCCACCATGGCTATAGCCCACCGGTTTTTTGGCCATTTTTCCGCCCGGTGTTTTGGCACCCCGACCTTGGGCGCTAATTTTTGGCGCGGCTGTGCCCGTGGCTTATTTTGGCACCCGGAGGCCGCCCACACAGTCTGTCCCCGTTCCGATTCCGGCGGACGAACCGCCACGCTCCCCACCAAGGCTATAGACCACCCGTTTTTTGGCCATTTTTCCGCTGGGGGGTTTTGGCATCCCGACCTTCGGGCGCTAATTTTTGGGCGCGGCTGTGCCCGTGGCCTATTTTTGGCACACGGAGGCCGCCCGCAAAGTCTGTGGCCATTCCGAGTCCGGCGGACGAACTTCGCCCACGCCCCCCACCAAGGCTATAGCCCACCCGTTTTTTGGCCATTTTTCCGCTGGGGTGTTTTGGCATCCCGACCTTCGGGCGCTAATTTTTGGGCGCGACTGTGCCCGTGGCCTATTTTGGCACCCCGACCTTGGAGGGCGCCTCGCAAAGTCTGGGGCCATTCCGAGAGTCCGGGCGGACGAACCGCCACGCCCCCACCAGGCTATAGCCCACCCGTTTTTGGCCATTTTTCGCTGGGGTTTTGGCACCCGACCTTGGGCGCTAATTTTTGGGCGCGGCTGTGCCCGTGGCCTATTTTGGCACCCGGGCCGCCTCGCAATGTCTGGGGCCTTTCCGTGTCCGGCGGACGAACTTCGCCCACGCCCCCCACCAAGGCTATAGCCCACCAGTTTTTGGCCATTTTTCCGCTGGGGTTTTGGCACCCGACCTTGGGCGCTAATTTTTGGGCGCGGCTGTGCCATCTGGCCTATTTTGGCACCCCCAGAGGCCGCCCGCAAAGTCTCGGGCCATTCCGAGTCCGGGCGGACGAACCGCCCGCGCCCCCACCAAGGCTATAGCCCACCCGTTTTTGGCCATTTTCCGCTGGGGTTTTTGGCACCCGACCTTGGGGCGCTAATTTTTGGGCGCGGCTGTGCCCGTGGCCTATTTTGGCACCACGGAGCCGCCCGCAAAGTCTGGGGCCATTCCGAGTCCGGCGGACGAACTTAGCCCGCGCACCCCACCAAGGCTATAGCCCACCCGTTTTTGGCCATTTTCCGCTGGGGGTTTTGGCACCCGACCTTGGGCGCTAATTTTTGGCGCGGCTGTGCCCGTGGCCTATTTTTTTGCACCCGGAGGCCGCCCGCAAAGTCTGGGGCCATTCCGAGTCCGGGCGGACGAACTTCGCCCACCCCCCACCAAGGCTATAGCCCACCCGTTTTTGGCCATTTTTCCGCTGGGGGTTTTGGCACCCGACCTTGGGCGCTAATTTTTGGCGCGGCTGTGCCCGTGGCCTATTTTGGCACCACGGAGGCCGCCCGCAAAGTCTCGGGCCATTCCGAGTCCGAGTGGACGAACCGCCCACGCCCCCACCAAGGCTATAGCCCACCCGTTTTTGGCCATTTTTCCGCTGGGGGTTTTGGCACCCGACCTTGGGCGCTAATTTTTGGGCGCGGCTGTGCCCGTGGCCTATTTTGGCACCACGGAGGCCGCCCGCAAAGTCTGGGGCCCATTCCGAGTCCCAGGACGAACTTCGCCCCCCCCCCACCAAGGCTATAGCCCACCCGTTTTTGGCCATTTTTTTTTCAGCTGGGGTTTTGGCACCCGACCTTGGGCGCTAATTTTTGGCGCGGCTGTGCCCGTGGCCTATTTTGGCACCACGGAGGCCGCCCGCAAAGTCTGGGGCCATTCCGAGTCCGGTGGACGAACTTCGCCCCCCCCCAAGGCTATAGCCCACCCGTTTTTGGCCATTTTTCGCTGGGGTTTTGGCACCCGACCTTCGGGCGCTAATTTTTGGGCGCTGTGCCCGTGGCCTATTTTGGCACCACGGAGGCCGCCCGCAAAGTCTGGGGCCATTCCGAGTCCGGAGGACGTACTTCGCACACGCAGCCCACCAAGGATATAGCACACCCGGTTTTTGGCCATGTTACCGCAGGGGGGTGTTGGCACCCCGGCCTTCGGGCGCTGGGGTTTGGGCGCGGCTGTGGCCGTGGCCTATTTTTGGCACACGGTGGCCGCCCGCAAAGTCTGGGGCCATTCCAAGTCAGCGGACGAACTTCGCCACGCCCCCACCAAGGCTATAGCCCACCCGTTTTTGGCCATTTTCCGCTGGGGGTTTTGGCACCCGACCTTGGGCGCTAATTTTTGGGCGCGGCTGTGCCCGTGGCCTATTTTGGCACCACGGAGGCCGCTCGCAAAGTCTGGGGCCATTCCGAGTCCGAGGCGGACGAACTTCGCCCGCGCCCCCACCAAGGCTATAGCCCACCCGTTTTTGGCCATTTTTCCGCTGGGGTTTTGGCACCCGACCTTGGGCGCTAATTTTTGGGCGCGGCTGTGCCCGTGGCCTATTTTGGCACCCGGGCCGCCCGCAAAGTCTGGGGCCATTCCGAGTCCGGACGGACGAACCGCCATGACGCCCCCACCAAGGCTATAGCCCACCCGTTTTTGGCCATTTTCCGCTGGGGGTTTTGGCACCCCGACCTTCGGGTGCTAATTTTTGGACGCGGCTGCACCCGTGGCCTATTTTTGGCCCCACGGGGCCGCCCGTAAAGTCTGGGGCCATTCCGAGTCCGGCGGACGAACTTTCGCCACACCCCCCACCAAGGCTATAGCCCACCCGTTTTTTGGCCATTTTTCCGCTGGGGGGTTTTGGCACCCCGACCTTCGGGCGCTAATTTTTGGGCGCGGCTGTGCCCGTGGCCTATTTTTGGCACACGGAGGCCGCCCGCAAAGTCTGGGGCCATTCCGAGTCCGGCGGACGAACTTCGCCCATGCCCCCCACCAAGGCTATAGCCCACCCGTTTTTTGGCCATTTTTCCGCTGGGGGGTTTTGGCACCCCGACCTTCGGGCGCTAATTTTTGGGCGCGGCTGTGCCCGTGGCCTATTTTTGGCACACGGAGGCCGCCCGCAAAGTCTGGGGCCATTCCGAGTCCGGTGGACGAACTTCGCCCACGCCCCCCACCAAGGCTATAGCCCACCCGTTTTTTGGCCATTTTTCCGCTGGGGGGTTTTGGCACCCCGACCTTCGGGCGCTAATTTTTGGGCGCGTCTGGGCCCGTGGCCTCATTTAGGACCACGGAGGCCGCCCGCCAAGTCTGGGGCCATTCCGAGTCCGGCGGACGAACTCCGCCCCCGCCCCCCACCACGGCTATCGCCCCCCCTTTTTTGGGCCATTTTTCCGCGGGGGGTTTTGGCACCCCGACCTTCGGGCGCTAATTTTTGGGCGCGGCTGTGCCCGTGGCCTATTTTTGGCACACGGAGGCCGCCCGCAAAGTCTGGGGCCATTCCGAGTCCGGCGGACGAACCGCCACGCCCCCACCAAGGCTATAGCCCACCCGTTTTTGGCCCATTTTACGCTGGGGTTTTGGCACCCCGACCTTCGGGCGCTAATTTTTAGGGCGCCCCCACTGTGCCCGTGGCCTATTTTTGGCACCACGGAGGCCGCCCGCAAAGTCTGGGGCCATTCCGAGTCCGGCGGACGAACCGCCACGCCCCCCACCAAGGCTATAGCCCACCCGTTTTTGGCCATTTTTCGCTGGGGTTTTGGCACCCGACCTTCGGGGGCTAATTTTTGGGCGCGTCTGTGCCCGTGGCCTATTTTTGGAACCCGTAGGCCGCCCGCAAAGTCTGGGGCCATTCCGAGTCCGGGCGGACGAACTTCGCCACGCCCCCACCAAGGCTATAGCCCACCCGTTTTTGGCCATTTTTCGCTGGGGGTTTTGGCACCCGACCTTGGGCGCTAATTTTTAGGGCGCGGCTGTGCCCGTGGCCTATTTTTGGCACACGGAGGCCGCCCGCAAAGTCTGGGGCCATTCCGAGTCCGAGGCGGACGAACTTCGCCACGCCCCCACAAGGCTATAGCCCACCGTTTTTGGCCATTTTTCCTCTGGGGGGTTTGTGCATCCCGACCTTTGGGAACTAAAATTTGGGCGCGGCTGTGCCCGTGACCTATTTTGGCACACCTGGCCGCCCGCAAAGTCTGGGGCCATACCGAGTCCGGCGGACGAACTTCGCGCCCCCACCAAGGCTATAGCCCACCGTTTTTGGCCATTTTTCCGCTGGGGTTTTTGGCACCCGACCTTCGGGCGCTAATTTTTGGGCGCGGCTGTGCCCGTGGACTATTTTGGGCACAGGGAGGCCGCCCGCAAAGTCTGGGGCCTTTCCGAGTCCGGCGGACCCCAACTTCGCCCGCCCCCACCAAGGCTATAGCCCACCCGTTTTTGGCCATTTTCCGCTGGGGTTTGGCACCCGACCTTGGGCGCTAATTTTTGGGCGCGGCTGTGCCCGTGGCCTATTTTTGCACCACCCGGCCGCCCGCAAAGTCTGGGGCCATTCCGAGTCCGAGGCGGACGAACCGCCACGCCCCCACCAAGGCTATAGCCCACCCGTTTTTGGCCATTTTCCGCTGGGGTTTTGGCACCCCGGCCTTCGGGTGCTAATTTTTAAGGCGCGGCTGTGCCCGTGGCCTATTTTTGGCACCACGGAGGCCGCCCGCAAAGTCTGGGGCCATTCCGAGTCCGGCGGACCCAACCGCCCGCCCCCCACCACGGCTCTAGCCCACCCGTTTTTGGGCCATTTTTCCGCTGGGGGTTTTTGGCTCCCCGACCTTCGGGCGATAATTTATGGGCGCGGCTGTGCCCGTGGCCTATTTTGGCACACGAGGCCGCCCGCAAAGTCTGGGGCCATTCCGAGTCCGCGGACGGACGAACCTCGCCCGCCCCCCACCAAGGCTATAGCCCACCCGTTTTTGGCCATTTTTTTCCGCTGGGGTTTTGGCACCCGACCTTGGGCGCTAATTTTTGGGCGCGGCAGTGCCCGTGGCCTATTTTAGGCCCCCGGAGGCCGCCCGCAAAGTCTGGGGCCATTCCGAGTCCGGAGGAAGAACTTGCCCGCCCCCACCAGGCTATAGCCCACCCGTTTTTTGGCCAATTACCGCTGGGGGGATATGGCAACCTGACATTCGGGCGCTAATTTTTGGGCGCGGCTGTGCCCGTGGCCTATTTTTGGCACACGGAGGCCGCCCGCAAAGTCTGGGGCCATTCCGAGTCCGGCGGACGAACTTCGACCCTGCTGGGCACCAAGGCTATAGCCCACCCGTCTCTTGGCCATCTTGCCGCTGTGGGGTTTTGGCACCCCAACCTTCGGCGCTAATTTTTGCGCGCGGCTGTGCCCGTGGCCTATTTTTAGCACACGGAGGTCGCCCGCAAAGTCTGGGGCCATTCCGAGTCCGGCAGACGAACTTAGCCAACGACCACCACCAGGGATATAGCCCACCCGATTTTTGGCCATTTTTCCGCTGGGGGGTTTTGGCACCCCGACCTTCGGGCGCTAATTTTTGGGCGCGGCTGTGCCCGTGGCCTATTTTTGGCACACGGAGGCCGCCCGCAAAGTCTGGGGCCATTCCGAGTCCGGCGGACGAACTTCGCCCACGCCCCCACCAAGGCTATAGCCCACCCGTTTTTTGGCCATTTTTCCGCTAGGGTTTTGGCACCCGACCTTTTAGCTAATTTTTGGGACCTTCGCGGCTGTGCCCGTGGCCGATTTTTGGCACCACGGAGGCCGCCCGCAAAGTCTGGGGCCATTCCGAGTCCGGCGGACGAACCATGCCCGCCCCCACCAAGGCTATAGCCCACCCGTTTTTGGCCATTTTCCGCTGGGGGTTTTGGCACCCGACCTTCGGGCGCTAATTTTTGGGCGCGGCTGTGCCCGTGGCCTATTTTTGGAACACGGAGCACGCCCGAAAAGTCTGGGGCCATTCCGGTCCGGCAGGACGAACTTCGCCCGCCCCCACCAAGGCTATAGCCCACCCGTTTTTTGGCCATTTTTTCGCTGGGGGATTTGGCACCCGACCTTGGGCGCTAATTTTTGGGCGCGCTGTGCCCGTGGCCTATTTTGGCACCACGGAGGCCGCCCGCAAAGTCTGGGGCCATTCGAGTCAGGCGGACGAACTTCGCCCGCCCCCACCAAGGCTATAGCCCACCCGTTTTTGGCCATTTTCCGCTGGGGGTTTTGGCACCCGACCTTGGGCGCTAATTTTTGGGCGCGGCTGTGCCCGTGGCCTATTTTGGCACACGGAGGCCGCCCGCAAAGTCTCGGGGCCATTCCGAGTCCGGCGGACGAACTTACGCCACGCCCCCACCAAGGCTATAGCCCACCCGTTTTTGGCCATTTTTCCGCTGGGGTTTTGGCACCCGACCTTCGGGCGCTAATTTTTGGGCGCGGTTGTGCCCGTGGCCTATTTTGGCACCCCGGGGCCGCCCGCAAAGTCTGGGGCCATTCCGAGTCCGAGCGGACGAACTTCGCCACGCCCCCACCAAGGCTATAGCCCACCCGTTTTTGGCCATTTTCCGCTGGGGTTTTGGCACCCGACCTTGGGCGCTAATTTTTGGGCGCGGCTGTGCCCGTGGCCTATTTTGGCAGCGGAGGCCGCCCGCAAAGTCTGGGCCATTCCGAGTCCGGCGGACGAACCATACCCGCCCCCCACCAAGGCTATAGCCCACCCGTTTTTGGCCATTTTCCGCTGGGGGTTTTGGCACCCGACCTTGGGCGCTAATTTTTGGCGCGGCTGTGCCCGTGGCCTATTTTGGCACACACGGGCCGCCCGCAAAGTCTGGGGCCATTCCGAGTCCGGCGGACGAACTTCGCCCACGCCCCCCACCAAGGCTATAGCCCACCCGTTTTTTGGCCATTTTTCCGCTGGGGGGTTTTGGCACCCCGACCTTCGGGCGCCAATTTTTGGGCGCGGCTGTGCCCGTGGCCTATCTTTGGCACACGGAGGCCGCCCGCAAAGTCTGGGGCCAGTCCAAGTCCGGCGGACGAACTTCGCCCACGCCCCCCACCAAGGCTATAGCCCCACCCGTTTTTTGGCCATTTTTCCGCTGGGGGGTTTTGGCAACCCCGACATGGGGCCCAAATTTTTTGGCGCCGCTGTGCCCGTGGCCTATTATTGCCACAGGGAGGCCGGCGGGGAAGTCTAGGGCCATTCCGAGTACGGCGGACGAACTTCCGCCACGCCGCCCACCAAGGCTATCGCCCACCCGTTTTTTGGCCCGTTTTCCGCTGGGGGTTTTGGCACCCGACCTTGGGCGCTAATTTTTGGGCGCGGCTGTGCCCGTGGCCTATTTTTAGCACCACGGAGCCGCCCGCAAAGTCTGGGGCCATTCCGAGTCCGAGCGGACGAAACTTCGCCACGCCCCCACCAAGGCTATAGCCCACCCGTTTTTGGCCATTTTTCCGCTGGGGTTTTGGCACCCGACCTTCGGGCGCTAGTTTTTGGCCGCGGCTGTGCCCGTGGCCTATTTTGAGCACACGGAGGCCGCCCGCAAGTCTGGGGCCATACCGAGTCCTGCGGACGAACTTCGCCCTCGCCCACCACCAAGCCTATAGCCCACAGGTTTATTGGCCACTTTTCCACTGTCGGGTTCTGGACCGCTGACCTTCGGGCGCTATTTTTTGGGCGCGGCTGTGCCCGTGGCCTATTTTGGCACACGGAGGCCGCCCGCAAAGTCTGGGGCCATTCCGAGTCCTGCGGAAGAACTTCGCCACGCACCCCACCAAGGCTATAGCCCACCCGTTTTTGGCCATTTTTTTCGCTGGGGTTTTGGCACCCGACCTTGGGGCGCTAATTGTTGGGCGCGGCTGTGCCCGTGGCCTAGTTTTGGCACTCGGAGGCCGCCCGCAAAGTCTGGGGCCATTCCGAGTCCGGCGGACGAACTTCGCCACGCCCACCAAGGCTATAGCCCACCCGTTTTTGGCCATTTTTCAGCTGGGGTTTTGGCACCCGACCTTGAGCGCTAATTTTTAGGCGCGGCTGTGCCCGTGGCCTATTTTTGGCACGGAGGCCGCCCAGGTCTGGGGCCATTCGAGTCCGGCAGGACGAACTTCGCCACGCCCCACCAAGGCTATAGCCCACCCGTTTTTGCCATTTTTCCGCTGGGGGTTTTGGCACCCGACCTTCGGGCGCTAATTTTTGGGCGCGGCTGTGCCGTGGCCTATTTTGGCACACGGAGGCCGCCGCAAAGTCTGGGGCCATTCCGCTGAGTCCGGCGGACGAACCTCGCCCCGCCCCCCACCAAGGCTATAGCCCACCCGTTTTTTGGCCATTTTTTCGCTGGTGGGTTTTGGCAGCCCGACCTTGAGCGCTAATTTTTGGGCGCGGCTGTGCCCGTGGCCTATTTTGGAACACGGAGGCCGCCCGCAAAGTCTGGGGCCATTCGAGTCCTGCGGACGAACTTCGCCCACGCCCCCACCAAGGCTATAGCCCACCCGTTTTTGGCCATTTTTTCGCTGGGGTTTTGGCACCCGACCTTCGGGCGCTAATTTTTGGGCGCGGCTGTGCCCGTGGCCTATTTTTGGCACCACGGAGCCGCCCGCAAAGTCTGGGGCCATTCCGAGTCCGGCGGACGAACCGCGCACGCCCCCACCAAGGCTATAGCCCACCGTTTTTGGCCATTTTTCCGCTGGGGTTTTGGCACCCGACCTTCGGGCGCTAATTTTTGGGCGCGGCTGTGCCGTGGCCTATTTTGGCACGGAGGCCGCCCGAAAAGTCTGGGGCCATTCCGAGTCCATCGGACGAACCTTACGCCCCCACCAAGGCTATAGCCCACCCGTTTTTGGCCAATTTTCCGGTGGGGGGTTTTGGCCACCCCAACATCGGGCGCAAAATTTTGGGCCCGGCTGTGCGCGTGGCCTAATTTTGGAACACGGAGGCCGCCCGGAAAGTATGGGGCCATTCGAGTCCGAGGCGGACGGACTTCGACCACGCCGGCCCACAAGGCTATAGCCCACCCGTTTTTTGGCCATATTTCCGCTGCGGGTTTTTGCAACCCACACATTAGGGCGCTAATTTTTGCGCGCGGCTGTGCCCGTGGCCTATTTTTGGCACACGGAGGCCGCCCGCAAAGTCTCGGGCCATTCCGACTCCGGCGGACGAACTTCGCCCACGCCCCCCACCAAGGCTATAGCCCACCCGTTTTTTGGCCATTTTTCCGCTGGGGGGTTTTGGCACCCCGACCTTCGGGCGCTAATTTTTGGGCGCGGCTGTGCCCGTGGCCTATTATTGGCACACGGAGGCCGCCCGCAAAGTCTGGGGCCATTCCGAGTCCGGCGGACGAACTTCGCCCACGCCCCCCACCAAGGCTATAGCCCACCCGTTTTTTGGCCATTTTTCCGCTGGGGGGTTTTGGCACCCCGGCCTTCGGGCGCTAATTTTTGGGCGCGGCTGTGCCCGTGGCCTATTTTTGGCACACGGAGGCCGCCCGCAAAGTCTGGGGCCATTCCGAGTCCGGCGGACGAACTTCTCCCACGCCCCCCACCAAGGCTATAGCCCACCCGTTTTTTGGCCATTTTTCCGCTGGGGGGTTTTGGCACCCCGACCTTCGGGCGCTAATTTTTGGGCGCGGCTGTGCCCGTGGCCTATTTTTGGCACACGGAGGCCGCCCGCAAAGTCTGGGGCCATTCCGAGTCCGGCGGACGAACTTCGCCACGCCCCCACCAAGGCTATAGCCCACCCCGTTTTTGGCCATTTTTCCGCTGGGGTTTTGGCACCCGACCTTGGGCGCTAATTTTTGGCGCGGCTGTGCCCGTGGCCTATTTTTTGGCACACGGAGGCCGCCACGCAAAGTCTGGGGCCATTCCGAGAGTCCGGCGGACGAACTTCGCCACGCCCCCCACCAAGGCTATAGCCCACCCGTTTTTTGGCCATTTTTCCGCCGGGGGGTTTTGGCACCCGACCTTGGGCGCTAATTTTTGGGCGCGGCTGTGCCCGTGGCCTATTTTGCACACGGAGGCCGCCCGCAAAGTCTGGGGCCATTCCGAGTCAGGCGGACGAACCGCCCATGCCCCCACCAAGGCTATAGCCCACCGTTTTTGGCCATTTTCCGCTGGGGTTTTGGCACCCCGACCTTCGGGCGCTAATTTTTGGGCGCGGCTGTGCCCGTGGCCTATTTTTGGCACACGGAGGCCGCCCGCAAAGTCTGGGGCCATTCCGAGTCCGGCGGACGAACTTCGCCCACGCCCCCCACCAAGGCTATAGCCCACCCGTTTTTTGGCTTTTTTTCCGCTGGGGGGTTTTGGCACCCCGACCTTTGGGCGCTAATTTTTGGGCGCGGCTGTGCCCGTGGCCTATTTTTGGCACATGGAGGCCGCCCGCAAAGTCTGGGGCCATTCCGAGTCCGGCGGACGAACTTCGCCACGCCCCCCACCAAGGCTATAGCCCACCCGTTTTTTGGCCATTTTTCCGCTTGGGGGGCTTTTTGAACCCTTAATTTTACATTTTTCTCATGTTTTGTCACATTTTTTGTACCCTGGACCCGCAAACCTAATTTGTTTTTATTCCGAAGACATTTCAATTTTGCCACGACCCCATGAAAACTATAGCCCACCCGTTTTTCCATTTTTTCCGCTGGGGTTTTGGCATCATTAATTATTTGTTTTTATTATTAATGTGCCCGTTTACTTTTCACATTTAAATAATATTTCTGGGGCCATTCGAGTTACAAGAATTTATGGTGGCCCCACCAAGGCTATAGCCCACCGTTTTTGGAAATTTTCCGCTGGGGTTTTGGCACCTCGACCTTGAGCGCTAATTTTTGGGCGCGGCTGTGCCCGTGGCCTATTTTGGCTGCACGGAATCTTTGTCTCTTCCATTCAAATCCGTAAGACAACTTCCCCCACCAGCCTATAGCCCACCCCGTTTTTGGCCATTTTTCCAACTGGGGTTTTGGCACCCGACCTTTTCTCAGGATAATTTTTGGGCGGGTGCCCGTGGCTATTTTTGGCACACGGAGGCCGCCCGCAAAGTCTGGGGCCATTCCGTTGTAAGCGACGGACTTGTTTGAAGGCATTATAGCCCACCCGTTTTGCATTTTTGCTGGGGTTTTGGATGGCGACATTTGAAAACTATTTTTTGGCTGTGCCCGTGAAAATGGAGCTCAGGGACTTTGAAAACTTTAGAAGAAGTGGTGAAGGCTGCCCCCACCAAGGCTATAGCCCACCGTTTTTGGCCATTTTTATCTTCTTTTCAAATATTAAGGCAAGCTGGGGGTTTTGGCACCCCGACCTTTTGGGGTAATTAATTTGCGTTTTGCCATGGCCTATTTTTGCATGGACTATAAAATGGGAGGCCCATTTTTTTGGCCATTCGGAACCTTTTAAACCTAACCACCAAGGCTTACCCACCCGTTTTTGGCCATTTTCCTATATGGGGTTTTGGCACCCGACCATAAAAGCGCTAATTTTTGGGCGGCTGTGCCCGTGGCCTATTTTTGGCACACGGAGGCCGCCCGCAAAGTCTGGGGCCATTCCGAGTCCGGCGGACGAACTTCGCCACGCCCCCACCAAGGCTATAGCCCACCGTTTTTGGCCATTTTCCGCTGGGGTTTTGGCACCCGACCTTCGGGCGCTAATTTTTAGGCGCGGCTGTGCCGTGGCCTATTTTTGCACACGGAGGCCGCCCGCAAACTCTGGGGCCATTCCGAGTCAGTGAGACAACCGCCCGCCCCCACCAAGGCTATAGCCCACCGTTTTTGGCCATTTTTCCGCTGGGGGTTTTGGCACCCGACCTTGAGCAGCGATAATTTTTGGGCGCGGCTGTGCCCGTGGCCTATTTTGGCACCACGGAGCCGCCCGCAAAGTCTGGGGCCATTCCGAGTCCGGCGGACGAACTTCGCCACGCCCCCACCAAGGCTATAGCCCACCCGTTTTTGGCCATTTTTCCGCTGGGGTTTTGGCACCCGACCTTGGGGCGCTAATTTTTAGGCGCGGCTGTGCCCGTGGCCTATTTTTGCACCACGGAGGCCGCCCGCAAAGTCTGGGGCCATTCCGAGTCCGAGCGGACGAACTTCACCCACGCCCCCCACCAAGGCTATTGCCACCCGTTTTTTGGCCATTTTTCCGCTGGGGGGTTTTGGCACCCGACCTTCGGGCGCTAATTTTTAGGTGCGGCTATGCCCGTGGCCTATTTTGGCAGCTGAGGCCGCCCACAAAGTCTGGGGCCATTCCGAGTCCGGACGAACCACGCCCCCCCTCAAGGCTATAGCCCACCCGTTTTTGGCCATTTTTCCGCTGGGGTTTTGGCACCCGACCTTCGGGCGCTAATTTTTGGGCGCGGCGGTGCCCGTGGCCTATTTTGGCACACGGAGGGCGCTCGCAAAGTCTGGAGCCATTCCGAGTACGGCGGACGAACTTCCCCCCCCCCACCAGGCTATAGCCCACCCGTTTTTGGCCATTTTCCGCTGGGGTTTTGGCACCCGACCTTGGGCGCTAATTTTTGGGCGCGGCTGTGTCCGTGGCCTAATTTTGGCACAAGGAGGCCGCCCGCAAAGTCTGGGGCCATTCCCGAGTCCAGTGGACGAACTTCGCCCCACCCCCACCAAGGCTATAGCCCACCCGTTTTTGGCCATTTTTCGCTGGGGGTTTTGGCACCCCGACCTTCGGGCGCTAATTTTTGGGCGCGGCTGTGCCCGTGGCCTATTTTTGGCACCACGGAGGCCGCCCGCAAAGTCTGGGGCCATTCCGAGTCCGGCGGACCGAACTCATTTAGCGCCCACGCCCCCACCAAGGCTATAGCCCACCCGGTTATTGGCTTTTTTTCCTCTGGTGGGTTTAGGCACCCCGACCTTTGGGCGCTAATTTTTGGGCGCGGCTGTGCCCGTGGCCTATTTTTGGCACATGGAGGCCACCCGCAAAGTCTGGGGCCATTCCGAGTCCGGCGGACGAACTTCGCCATGCCCCCCACCAAGGCTATAGCCCACCCGTTTTTTGGCCATTTTTCCGCTTGGGGGGCTTTTTGAACCCTTAATTTTACATTTTTCTCATGTTTTGTCACATTTTTTGTACCACGAACTTTTTAAACCTAATTTGTTTTTACCCTATTACTTTTCAATTTTGCTTCTACCAATGTAAACAACATCTTAAATATCCAATTTTTCGATGTTTTGGCATCATTAATTATTTGTTTTATTATTAATTTACATTTTACTTTTCCATTTAAATAATATTTGTGCCCCATAGTTACAAATACCGTTTATGGTGGCTCAGTGGTTTGGGTTTGAAACTTTATTTGTGATTTTGACCTCCATGTAAAGGGTTCAGTGGGTTTGAAATCTTTGTATCTTCTTTTCAAATATTAAGGCAACTTCCTGCGCAGGTAGCCTCTAATGAACTGCGGGAAAGGGCAACGGGTAGGGGACAAGCAACCGGGATTTTTTGGGGTAGATTTTATGTACAGCATGGGAGCATGGGGAGAGACTGAGTTGATAAGCGTCGGACTTGTTTGGAAGGCCTAGATTTTTTGCATGGATGCAGAAAATGGGATGGCGGACATGGAAAACTATGTTTTGGCTTCAAAAAAATGAAAATGGAGAAACCGGGACTTTGAAAACTTAGAAGAAGTGGTAGAAGGCTGCCCATGCTCGGCGAGGAAGCTCGCCACCAAGTAATTTGGCCATTTTTTATCTGGGGACTATATTTTGGCTTTTGGACGCGCCCCGGGCCATAATTTGCGTTTTTATCATGTATTGACTATATTTTGTCTGGGGCCATTCCGACCTTTTAAACCGCCCACTCCAAGGCTTACCATAAAGATTTTCTGCTGGGGGGTTTTGGCACCCGACCTTTTTTTTGGCGCGGCTGTGCCCGTGGCCTATTTTTGGCACCACGGAGGCCGCCCGCAAAGTCTGGGGCCATTCCGAGTCCGGCGGACGAACCGCCGCCCCCACCAAGGCTATAGCCCACCCGTTTTTGGCCATTTTCCGCTGGGGTTTTGGCACCCCGCCTTGGGCGCTAATTTTTGTAAGGCGCGCTGTGCCCGTGGCCTATTTTGGCAGCACGGAGGCCGCCCATGAAGTCTGGGGCCATTCCGAGTCCGTGGACGGAGCCGCCCCGCCCCCCACCAAGGCTATAGCCCACCCGTTTTTTGGCCATTTTTCCGCTGGGGGTTTTGGCACCCCGACCTTCGGGCGCTAATTTTAGGACGCGGCTGTGCCCGTGTCCTATTTTTGGCACACGGAGGCCGCCCGCAAAGTCTGGGGCCATTCCGAGTCCGGCGGACGAACTTCGCCCACGCCCCCCCACGAAGGCTATAGCCCACCCGTTTTTTGGCCATTTTTCCGCTGGGGGGTTTTGGCACCCGACCTTGGGCGCTAATTTTTGGCGCGGCTGTGCCATTGGCCTATTTTGGCACCCGAGGCACCCGGAAGTCTGGGGCCATTCCGAGTCCGGCGGACGAACTTCTCCCACGCCCCCACCAAGGCTATAGCCCACCCGTTTTTTGGCCATTTTTCCGCTGGGGGGTTTTGGCACCCCGACCTTCGGGCGCTAATTTTTGGGCGCGGCTGTGCCCGTGGCCTATTTTTGGCACACGGAGGCCGCCCGCATAGTCTGGGGCCATTCCGAGTCCGGCGGACGAACTTCGCCCACGCCCCCCACCAAGGCTATAGCCCACCCGTTTTTTGGCCATTTTTCCGCTGGGGGGTTTTGGCACCCCGACCTTCGGGCGCTAATTTTTGGGCGCGGCTGTGCCCGTGGCCTATTTTTGGCACACCGAGGCCCCACGCAAAGTCTGGGGCCATTCCGAGTCCGGTGGACGAACTTCGCCCACGCCCCCACCAAGGCTATAGCCCACCCGTTTTTGGCCATTTTCCGCTGGGGTTTTGGCACCCCGACCTTCGGGCGCTAATTTTTGGCGCGGCTGTGTCCGTGGCCTGTTTTGGCACACGGAGGCGCCCGCAAAGTCTGGGGCCATTCAGACTCCGATTGGACCGAACTTCGCCACGCCCCCACCAAGGCTATAGCCCACCCGTTTTTGGCCATTTTTCGCTGGGGTTTGGCACCCGACCTTGGGCGCTAATTTTTGGGCGCGGCTGTGCCGTGGCCTATGTTTGGCACCCGGAGGCCGCCCGGAAAGTCTGGGGCCATTCCGAGTCCGGCTGGACTTCACTTCGCCCCCCCCCACCGAGGCTATAGCCCACCCGTTTTTAGCCATTTTTCCGCTGGGGTTTTGGCACCCGACCTTGGGCGCTAATTTTTAGGCGCGGCTGTGCCCGTGTCCTATTTTTGGTACCACGGAGGCCGCCCGCAAAGTCTGGGGCCATTCTGGAGTCCGGCGGACGAACCGCCACGCCCCCACAAGGCTATAGCCCACCGTTTTTGGCCATTTTCCGCTGGGGGTTTTGGCACCCGACCTTGAGCGCTAATTTTTGGGCGCGGCTGTGCCCGTGGCATATTTTGTCACGCGGAGCCGCCCATAAAGTCTGGGGCCATTCCTAGTCCGGCGGACGGGACTTCGCCACGCCCCCCACCAAGGCTATAGCCCACCGTTTTTGGCCATTTTTCCGCTGGGGTTTTGGCACCCGACCTTGGGCTCATTTTTTGGGCGCGGCTGTGCCGTGGCCTATTTTTGGCACCACGGAGGCCGCCCGCAAAGTCTGGGGCCATTCCGAGTCCAGCCCCGACCTTAACTTCTTACGCCCCCCAGCACAAGGCTATAGCCCACCGTTTTTAGCCATGTTTCCAGCTGGGGTTTTGGCACCACGACCTTGAGGGCTTATTTTTGTCTGCGGCTTTGCCCGCACCTTATTTGGAACCCCGAGGCGCCTCGCAAAGTCTCGACCCATTCCGAGTCCGAGCGGATGAACTTCTCCAACGCCCCCACCCAGGCTATAGCCCACACCCGTTTTTGGCCATTTTTCCGCTGGGGTTTTGGCACCACGACCTTGGGCGCTTATTTTTAGTGCCGCTTTGCCCATGACTTATTTTTACATACCCAGGCGCCTCGCAAAGTCTCGCCCCATTCCGAGTCCGGCGGACGAAATTCGCCCACGCCCCCCACCAAGGCAGACCACCAGTTTTTGGCCATTTTCCGCTGGGGTTTTGGCACCACGACCTTGGGCGCTTATTTTTAGGTGCGGCTTTGCCCGCGGCTTATTTTGGCACCCGGGCGCCTCGCAAAGTCTCGCCCCATTCCGAGTCCGGCGGACGAATTCGCCAACCCCCCACCAGGCTATAGCCCACCCGTTTTTTGGCCATTTTTCCGCTGATGGGTTTTGGCACCACGACCTTCGGGCGCTTATTTTTGGGTGCCGCTTTGCCCGCGGCTTATTTTTGGCACCCCGAGGCGCCTCGCAAAGTCTCGCCCCTTTCCGAGTCCGGCGGACGAACTTCGCCCGCGCCCCCCACCAAGGCTATAGCCCACCCGTTTTTTGGCCATGTTTCCGCTGGGGGGTTTTGGCACCACGACCTTCGGGCGCTTATTTTTGGGCGCGGCTTTGCCCGCGGCTTATTTTGGGTACCCCGAGGCGCCTCGCAAAGTCTCGCCCCATTCCGAGTCCGGCGGACGAACTTCGCCCACGCCCCCCACCAAGGCTGTAGCCCACCCGTTTTTTGCCATTTTTCCGCTGGGGGATTTTGGCACCCCGACCTTCGGGCACTAATTTTTGGGCGCGGCTGTGCCCGTGGCCTATTTTTGGCACACGGAGGCCGCCCGCAAAGTCTGGGGCCATTCCGAGTCCGGCGGACGAAGTTCGCCAGCGCCCCCCACCTATATAGCCCACCCGTTTTTGGCCATTTTTCCGCTGGGGGTTTTGGCACCACGACCTTCGGGCGCTTATTTTTGGCGCGCGGCTTTGCCCGCGGCTAATTTTTGTCACCCGCGGCGCCTCGCAAAGCCTCGTCCCATTCCGAGTCCGGCGGACCAGAACCTTGCCGCCCCCCACCAAGGCTAAAGCCCACCCGTTTTTGGCCATTTTTCCGCTGGGGTTTTGGCACCACGACCTTCGGCGCTTATTTTTAGGCGCGGCTTTGCCGCTTTGCTTATTTTGGCACCCGGGCGCCTCGCAAAGTCTCGCCCCATTCGAGTCAGCGGACGAACTTTGCCCGCGCCCCCACCAGGCTATAGCCCACCGTTTTTAGCCATTTTTCCGCTGGGGTTTTGGCACCACGACCTTCGGGCACTTATTTTTGGGTGCACTTTGCCAGCGACTTATTTTGGTACCCGAGGCGCCTCGCAAAGTCTCGCCCATTCCGAGTCCGGTAGACGAACCGCCCAGCGCCCCCCACCAAGGCTAGGGCCCACCCGTTTTTGGCCATTTTTCCGCTGGGGGTTTTGGCACCACGACCTTCGGGCGCTTATTTTTGGGAGCGGCATTGCCCAGACTTATTTGGCACCCGGGCGCCTCGCAAAGTCTCGTCCCATTCCGAGACCGGCGGACGAAGTTCACCCGCCCGCCCCCACCAAGGCTATAGCCCACCCGGTTTTTGGCCATTTTACCGCTGGGGTTTTGTCACCCGACCTTGGGCGCTTATTTTTAGCGCGGCTGTGCCCATTTTTATTTTTAGCACCCGGGTGCCTCGCAAAGTCTCGCCCCATTCCGAGTCCGGACGAACATACGCCCCCCACCAGGCTATAGCCCACCCGTTTTTGGCCATTTTTTCATTTGGGGGTTTGGCACCCCGATTTTCAGGCACTAATTTTTGGGCGCGGCTGTGCCCGTGCTTATTTTTGGCAAGGGAGGCCGCCCGCTAAGTCTGGGGCCATTCCGAGTCCAGTGGGACCAACCGCCGCCCGCCCCCACCAAGGCTATAGCCCACACCCGTTTTTGGCCATTTTTCGCTGGGGTTTTGGCACCCGACCTTAGAGCTAATTTTGGGTGCGGCTGTGCCCGTGGCCTATTTTGGTACCCGGGGCTGCCCGCAAAGTCTGGGGCCATTCCGATTCCGGACGAACTTTACCGCCCCCCACCAAGGCTATAGCCCACCGTTTTTGGCCATTTTTCCGCTGGGGTTTTGGCGCCCGACCTTGGGCGCTAATTTTTGGAGTGCGGCTGTGCCCGTGGCTTATTTTTGGCACCCGGAGGCCGCCTCGCAAGTCTGGGGCCATTCCGAGTCAGGCGGACGGGGTCGCCCACGCCCCCCACCAAGGCTATAGCCCACCGTTTTTGGCCATTTTCCGCTGGGGTTTTGGCACCACGACCTTGACGCTAATTTTTTGGGCGGCTGTGCCCGTGGCCTATTTTGCCACCCGAGGTGCCCGCAAAGTCTCGCCCCATTCCGATTCGAGCGGACGAACTTCGCCACGCGCCCCCACCAAGGCTATAGCCCACCCCGTTTTTGGCCATTTTTCGCTGGGGGTTTGGCACCCGACCTTGAGGGCGCTAATTTTTGGGCGCGGCTGTGCCCGTGGCCTATTTTTGTACCCCGGAGGCCGCCCGCAAAGTCTGGGGCCATTCCGAGGGTCCGGCGGACGAACTTCGCCCTCGCCCCCCACCAAGGCTATAGCCACCCCGTTTTTGGCCATTTTTTCAGCTGGGGTTTTGGCACCCGACCTTGAGGGCGCTAATTTTTAGGCGCGGCTGTGCCCGTGGCCTATTTCCCAGCGCGGGCCGCCCGCAAAGTCTGGGGCCATTCCGAGTCCGGCGGACGAACCGCCCACGCCCCCACCAAGGCTATAGCCCACCCGTTTTTGGCCATTTTTTTCATGGGGTTTTGTCACCCGACCTTCGGGCGCTTATTTTTGGCGCGGCTGTGCCCGTGGCCTATTTTTGGCACCCCGGAGCCGCCACGCAAAGTCTGGGGCCATTCGAGGTCGGACGAACCCATACGCCCCCACCAAGGCTATAGTCCACCCGTTTTTGGCCATTTTTCCGCTGGGGTTTTGGCACCCGACCTTGGGCGCTAATTTTTAGGCGTGGCGGCTGTGCCCGTGGCTGGCCCAGGCACCGCCGGGCGCCCGCAAAAGTCTGGGGCCATTCGAGGTCGGCGGACGAACTGCCCACGCCCACCACCAGGCTATAGCCACCCGTTTTTGGCCATTTTTCCGCTGGGGGTTTGGCACCCGACCTTGAGCGCTAATTTTTGGGTGCGCTGTGCCCGTGCCTATTTTGGTACCCGAGCCGCCCGCAAAGTCTCGGGCCATTCGAGTCCGCCGGACGAACCGCCCACGCCCCCCACCAAGGCTATAGCCCACCCCGTTTTTGGCCATTTTTTCCATTTCTGGGGTTTTGGCACCCCGACCTTCCGGCGCTACATTCTGGGCGCGTCTGTGCCCGTGGCCTATTTTCGCACGCGGAGGCCGCCACAAGTCTGAGGCCATTCCGAGTCCGGTGGATGAACCCATCGCCCCCACCAGGCTATAGCCCACCCGTTTTTGGCCATTTTCCGCTGGGGTTTTGGCACCCCGACCTTGAGCGCTAATTTTTGGGCTGTTGCCCGTGGCCTATTTTTGCCACCCGTAGGCCGCCCGCAAAGTCTGGGGCCATTCGAGTCCCGTGGACGAACTTCGCCCGCGCCCCCACCAAGGCTATAGCCACCACGTTTTTGGCCATTTTCTGCTGGGGTTTTGGCACCCGACCTTCGGGCGCTAATTTTTGGGCGCGGCTGTGCCCGTGGCCCTATTTTGGCACCCGGAGCCGCCCGCAAAGTCTGGGGCCATTCAGTCAGTGGACGAACCAGCCCACGCCCCACCAAGGCTATAGCCCACCCGTTTTTGGCCATTTTCCGCGGAGGGTTTTGGCACCCGACCTTGAGCGCTAATTTTTAGGCGCGGCTGTGCCGTGGCCTATTTTTGGACACGGAGGCCGCCCGCAAAGTCTGGGGCCATTCGAGTCCGTGGACGAACCGCCACGCCCCCACCAAGGCTATAGCCCACCCGTTTTTTGGCCATTTTCCGCTGGGGTTTGTGGCACCCCGACCTTGGGCGCTAATTTTTGCGTGGCTGTGCCCGTGGCCTATTTAGCACCCGAGTTCCGCCCGCAAAGTCTGGGGCCATTCAAGGTCAGTGAGGTGAACCGCGGCGCCCCCCCACAAGGCTATAGCCCACCCGTTTTTGCCACATTTTCCGCTGGGAGTTTTGGCGCCCGACCTTGAGCGCTAATTTTTAGGCGCGGCTGTGCCGTGGCCTATTTTAACACCCGGAGCCGCCCGCCAAGTCTCGCCCCATTCAGGTCCAGGAGATGAACATACATACCCACCAAGACTGCAGCCCACCGGTTTTTGGCCATTTTCGCTGGGGGTTTTGGCACCCCGACCTTGGTAGTTTATTTTTAGTGCCAGCTGTGCCGTGGCCTGTTTTGCTGGTACCCGGAGCCTCGTAAAGTCTCGCCCCATTCCGAGTCCAGTAGGACGAACTTCGCCGCCCCACAGGCAGCCCACCGTTTTTGGCCATTTTTCCGCTGGGGTTTGCTTTCCCGACCTTGGGCGCTTATTTTTGGCGGCTGTGCCATTGACCTAATTTTGGCACACGAGGCGCCTCGCAAAGTCTGGCCCCATTCAGTCCGGCGAATAATTTACGCCAGCGCCCCCACCAAGGCTATAGCCCACCAATTTTTTGGCCATTTTTTTCGCTGGGGTTTTGGCACCGACCTTGGGCGCTAATTTTTGGCGGCTGTGCCACCGTGGCTTATTTTGACACTCCGAGGCGCCATAAAGATCTGGGGCCATTCCGAGCCGAGGCGGACCAGTGAACCGCCGCGCCCCCACAAGGCTATAAGCCCACCCGTTTTTGGCCATGTTTCCGCTGGTTTTGGCACCCGACCTTGGCGTAATAATTTATAAATTTGCCATTGTTATTTGGGTACCCAGTAGCCTCCCGCAAAGTCTGGGGCCATTCGAGGTCCGGTGGACAGAACATCCCCAGCCCCCACCAGGCTATAGCCCACCCATTTTTGGCCCATTTTTTTCCGCGGGGGTTTGGCACCCGACCTTCGGGCGCTTATTTTTAGGCAGCTGTGCCCGTGGCCTATTTTGGCACACGGAGCGCCCGCAAAGTCTGGGGCCATTCCGGGTCCGTGGGGCGAGCTTCGCCATGCCCCCCACCATCAGGCTATAGCCCACCCGTTTTTGGCCATTTTCCGCTGGGGGTTTTGGCACCCGACCTTCGGGCGCTAATTTTTAGGCGCGGCTGTGCCCGTACCTATTTTGGCACCACGGAGGCGCCTCGCAAAGTCTGGGGCCATTCCGGGTCAGCGGACGAACTTCGCCCCGCCCCCACCAAGGCTATAGCCCACCGTTTTTGGCCATTTTTCGCTGAGGTTTGTACCCGACCTTGGGCGCTATTTTTTGTGCCCGTGCCCGTGCCTATTTTGCTTCCCCTGGCCGCCTGCAAAGTCGGGCCATTCGAGTCCGGCGGACCGAACTTATTACGCCCCCCACCAAGGCTATAGCCCACCCGTTTTGGCCATTTTCCGCTGAGGGTTTTGGCACCCGACCTTGAGGCGCTTATTTTTGGGCGCGGCTGTGCCCGTGGCTATTTTTACCCGGAGGCGCCATAAAGTCTGGTCCCATTCCGAGTCCGGCGGACCGAACCGCCACGCCCCCCACAAGGCTATAGCCCACCCGTTTTTTGGCCATTTTTTCGTGGGGTTTTGGCACCGACCTTCGAGTCAGTTCTAATTTTTGGGCGCCGGCTTTTTCGCAGTGGCCCCCGACGACTTATTTTTGGCCCGGGCGCCTGCCAAGTCTGGCCCCATTCAGTCCGAGGCGGACAGATTTCGCCAGCCCCCCACCAAGGCTATAGCCCACCCGTTTTTGGCCATTTTTCCGCTGGGGTTTTGGCACCCGACCTTCGGGCTCTAATTTTGGGCGCGGCTGTGCCCGTGATATTTTGGCACCCGGGTGCCTCGCAAGTCTCGGGCCATTCCGAGTCCGAGGCGGACAGACACGCCCGCCCCACAAGGCTATATCCCACCCGTTTTTGGCCATTTTCCGACCTGGAGGTTTTTTGGCACCGCCCGACCTTGGCCCGCTGAAATTTTAGGCCTTGGCTGTGCCCGTGACCTATTTTTGGCACACGGGCGCCTCGCAAAGTCTCGGGCCATTCCGAGGTCCGGCGCCTCGACGAACTTAAAACCCCAGCCCCCCACCAGGCTATGGCCCACCCGTTTTTGGCCATTTTCCATTGGGGGTTTTGTCACCCACGACCTTGGGCGTTTATTTTGGCGCGGCTGTGCCCGTGGCTTATTTTGCAACACCCGGGGCCGCCCGCAAAGTCTGAGGTCATTCCGAGTCAATGGATGAGACTTCGCCACGCCCCCACAGGCTATAGCCTGCCCGTTTTTAGCCATTTTCCGCTGGGGTTTTGGCACCCGACCTTGGGCGCTAATTTTTGGCGCTGACTGTGCCCGTGGCCTGTTTTGGCACCGGAGGCTGCCGCAAAGTCTGGGGCCATTCGAGTCCGGCGGACGAACCGCCCGCCCCCACCAAGGCTATAGCCCACCCGTTTTTGGCCATTTTTCTGCTGGGGTTTTGGCACCCACGACCTTCAGCCTAATTTTTAGCGGCTGTGCCTGCGGCCTATTTTTACCCGGAGCCGCCTCGCAAATTCTGGCCCATTCCTCGCAGTCATTCGAGTCCGATTTAACATACGCCCCCACCAAGGCTATAGCCCACCCGTTTTTGTCATTTTTCCACAGGGGTTTTGGCACCCGACCTTGGGCGCTTATTTTGGTCGGACTTTGCCACGGCCCTATTTTGGCACCCGGCCGCCCGCAAAGTCTGGGGCCATTCCGGAGTCAGTAGGACGAACTTCGCCACGCCCCCACCAGCTATAGCCCACCGTTTTTGGCCATTTTTTTAGCTGGGGGTTTTGGTTTGCTGGGCACTAATTTTTGCGGCTTTGCGGCTGTGCCGTGGCCCCATTAGGATCCAGTGAGCACACGGAGGCCGCCCACCAAAGTCGGGGGGCCATTCCGAGTTTTTGAGCGGATGAACCGCCACGCCCCCACCAAGGCTATAGCCCACCCGTTTTAGGCCATTTTTTCAGCTGGGGTTTTGGCACCCGACCTTCGGGCGCTAATTTTTAGCCGCGGCTGTGCCGTGGCCTATTTTTGTTGGGAGGCCGCCCGCAAAGTCTGGGGCCATTCAGAGTCAGGCGGACGAACTTGCCACGCCCCCCACCAAGGCTATAGCCCACCCGTTTTTGGCCATTTTTCAGCTGGGGTTTTGCACCCGACCTTGGAGTTTAATTTTTGCGGCTGTGCCCGTGGCCTATTTTGGCACCACGAGGCCGCCCGCAAAGTATGGGCCATTCCGAGATCCGTGGACGAACCGCCACGCCCCCACCAAGGCTATAGCCCACCCGTTTTTGGCCATTTTCCGCTGGGGGTTTTGGCACCCGACCCTGGGCCACTAATTTTTCTCTGCGGCTGTGTCCGTGCCCTATTTTTGGCACCACGGAGCCGCCCGCAATGGCTGGGGCCGTTCCGAGTCCGGCGGGCGAGCTTCGCGCCCCCCCCCACCAAGGCTATAGCCCACCCGTTTTTTGGCCATTTTCCGCTGGGGGGTTTTGGCACCCCGACCTTCGGGCGCTAATTTTTGGGCGCGGCTGTGCCCGTGGCCTATTTTTGGCACACGGAGGCCGCCCGCAAAGTCTGGGGCCATTCCGAGTCCGGCGGACGAACTTCGCCCACGCCCCCCACCAAGGCTATAGCCCCACCCGTTTTTTGGCCATTTTTCCGCTGGGGGGTTTTGGCACCCCGACCTTCGGGCGCTAATTTTTGGGCGCGGCTGTGCCCGTGGCCTATTTTTGGCACACGGAGGCCGCCCGCAAAGTCTGGGGCCATTCCGAGTCCGGCGGACGAACTTCGCCCACGCCCCCCAAGGCTATAGCCACCGTTTTTGGCCATTTTTCCTGCAGGGTTTTGGCACCCGACCTTCGGGCGCTAATTTTTGGGCACGGCTGTGCCCGTGGCCTATTTTGGCTGGAGGCCGCCTCGCAAAGTCTAGAGGGCCATTCAGTCAATGGACGAACTTCGCCACGCCCCCACCAAGGCTATAGCCACCGTTTTTGGCCATTTTTCGCAGGGGTTTGCACCCCGACCTTGGGCGCTAATTTTGGCGCGGCTGTGCCCGTGGCCTATTTTGGCACCACGGAGGCCGCCCGCAAAGTCTGGGGCCATTCCGAGTCAGCCGGAAGAACCCCCGCCCCCCACCAAGGCTATAGCCCACCCGTTTTTGGCCATTTTCGCTGGGGGTTTTGGCACCCGACCTTGGGCGCTAATTTTTGTCGCGGCTGTGCCCGTGGCCTATTTTGGCAGCACGGAGGCCGCCCGCAAAGTCTGGGGCCATTCCCGAGTCCGGCGGACGAACGGAGCCACGCCCCACCAGGCTATAGCCCACCGTTTTTGGCCATTTTTTCCGCTGGGGTTTTGGCACCCCGACCTTCGGGCGCTAATTTTTGGGTGCGGCTGTGCCCATGGCCTATTTTTGGCACACGGAGCCCATAAAAGTCTGAGGCCATTCCGAGTCCGAGCGGACGAACTTACGCCACCCCCCCACCAAGGCTATAGCCCACCCCTTTTTTTGGCAATTTTCCGCTGGTGGGTTTTGGCACCACGACCTTCGGGCGCTAATTTTTTGGCGCGGCTGTGCCCGTGGCCTGGCCACAGCACACAGAGGCCGCCACGTAAAGTCTGGGGCCATTCCGAGTCCGAGGCGAGAATGACTTCGCCCACGCCCCCCACCAAGGCTATAGCCCACCCGTTTTTGGCCATTTTCAGCTGGGGGTTTGGCACCGACCTTCGGGCGCTAATTTTTGGCGCGGCTGTGCCCGTGGCCTATTTTTGGCACACGGAGGCCGCCATAAAGTCTGGGGCCATTCCGGAGTCCAGAGGACGAACCGCCCACCCCCACCAAGGCTATAGCCCTCCCGTTTTTGGCCATTTTCCGCTGGGGTTTTGGCACCCGACCTTGGGCGCTAATTTTTAGGCGGCTGTGCCCACGGCTATTTTTGGCACCACGAGGCCGCCCGCAGACTCTGGGGCCATTCCGAGTCCATTTGGACGAACCGCCCACGCCCCCACCAAGGCTATAGCCCACCACGTTTTTGGCCATTTTCCGCTGGGGGGTTTTGGCACCCCGACCTTGGGCGCTAATTTTTGGGCGGCTGTGCCGTGCCCTATTTTTAGCGCACGGAGGCGCCCGCAAAGTCTGGGGCCATTCGAGAGTCCGGCGGACCGAACGCCACGCCCCCACAAAGGCTATAGCCCACCCGTTTTTGGCCATTTTTCCGCTGGGGGGTTTTGGCACCCGACCTTGAGGGCGCTAATTTTTGGGCGCGGCTGTGCCGTGGCCTATTTTTGGCACACGGAGGCTGCCCGCAAAGTCTGGGGCCATTCCGAGTCCGAGGCGGACGAACTTCGCCACGCCCCCACCAAGGCTATAGCCCACCGTTTTTGGCCATTTTCCGCTGGGGGTTTTGGCACCCGACCTTCGGGCTAATTTTTTGGCGCGGCTGTGCCCGTGTGGCCTATTTTTGCACCACGGAGGCCGCCCGCAAAGTCTGGGGCCATTCGAGTCCGGCGGACAGAACTTCGCCCGCCCCCCAAGGCTATAGCCCACCCCGTTTTTGGCCATTTTTCCGCTGGGGGTTTGGCACCCGACCTTGGGCGCTAATTTTTAGGCGCGGCTGTGCCCGTGGCCTATTTTAACACCACGGAGGCCCCCCCCAAAGTCTGGGGCCATTCAGTCCGGCGGACGAACTTCGCCACGCCCCCCACCAGGCTATAGCCCACCGTTTTTGGCCATTTTTTCCGCTGGGGTTTTGGCACCCCGACCTTCGGGCGCTAATTTTTAGGCGGCTGTGCCCGTGGCCTATTTTTGGCACCCGGAGGCCGCCCGCAAAGTCTGGGGCCATTCCGAGTCCGAGCGGACGAACTTCGCCACGCCCCCACCAAGGCTATAGCCCACCCGTTTTTGGCCATTTTTCGCTGGGGGTTTTGGCACCCGACCTTCGGGCGCTAATTTTTAGGCGCGGCTGTGCCCGTGGCCTATTTTTGGCACCCGGAGGTGCCTTGCAAAGTCTGGGGCCATTCCGAGTCCGAGCGGACGAACTTCGCCCACGCCCCCCACCAAGGTTATAGCCCACCCGTTTTTTGGCCATTTTTCCACTGGGGGGATTTGGCACCACGACCTTCGGGCACTAATTTTTTTGCGCGGCTGTGACCGTGGCATATTTTTGGCACACAGACCGCCCCGCAAAGTCTGGGGCCATTCCGAGTCCGGCGGACGAACCGCGCCTCCCCCACCAAGGCTATAGCCCACCCGTTTTTGGCCATTTTTCGCTGGGGGTTTTGGCACCCGACCTTGGGCGCTAATTTTTGGGCGCGGCTGTGCCCGTGGCCCATTTTGGCACCGGAGGCCGCCCGCAAAGTCTGGGGCCATTCGAAGTCCGGCGGACGAACTTCGCCACGCCCCCACCAAGGCTATAGCCCACCCGTTTTTGGCCATTTTTCGCTGGGGTTTTTGGCACCCGACCTTCGGGTGCTAATTTTTGGGCGCGGCTGTGCCCGTGGCCTATTTTGGCACCGCGGAGCCGCCCGCAAAGTCTGGGGCCATTCCGAGTCCGGCGGACGAACTTCGCCCGCGCCCCCACCAAGGCTATAGCCCACCCGTTTTTGGCCATTTTCCTTTGGGGTTTGGCACCCGACCTTCGGGCGCTAATTTTTGGGCGCGGCTGTGCCCGTGGCCTATTTTGGCACCCGGAGGCCGCCTGCAAAGTCTGGGGCCATTCCGAGTCCGGACGAACCGCCCACGCCCCCCCAAGGCTATAGCCCACCCGTTTTTGGCCATTTTTTCCGCTGGGGGTTTTGGCACCCGACCTTGGGCGCTAATTTTTGGGCGCGGCTGTGCCGTGGCCTAATTTTGGCACACGGAGGCCCCCGCAAAGTCTCGGGCCATTCCGAGTCATTTTTCGCGAACCGCCACACGCCCCCCACCAAGGCTATAGCCCACCCGTTTTTGGCCATTTTTCCGCTGGGGTTTTGGCACCCCGACCTTGGGGCGCTAATTTTTGGCGCTGGGGTTGTGCCCGTGGCCTGGCCCCAGGCACACGGGGCCGCCCGCAAAGTCTGGCCCCATTCCGAGTCCATTCCCGGACGGACTTCGCCCGCGCCCCCACACAAGGCTATAGCCCACCCGTTTTTGGCCATTTTCCGCTGGGGTTTTGGCACCCGACCTTCGGGCTAATTTTTGGGCTTGTGCCCGTGGCCTATTTTTGCACACGGAGGCCGCCCGCAAAGTCTCGCCCCATTCCGAGTCCGGCGGACGAACTTCGCCACGCCCCCACCAAGGCTATAGCCCACCCGTTTTTGGCCATTTTCCGCTGGGGTTTTGGCACCCCACGACCTTGAGCGCTAATTTTTGGGCGCGGCTGTGCCCGTGGCCTATTTTGGCACCCGGAGCGCCCGCAAAGTCTGGGGCCATTCCGAGTCCGGGCGGACGAACTTCGCCCCCCCCCCAATGCTATCTCCCACCCGTTTTTTGGCCATTTTTCCGCTGGTGGGTTTTGGCACCCCGACCTTGGGGCGCTAATTTTTGTGCGCGGCTGTGCCCGTGGCCTATTTTTGGCACCCCGGAGGCCGCCTCGCAAAGTCTGGGGCCATTCCGAGTCCGGCGGACGAACTTCGCCAACGCCCCCCACCAAGGCTATAGCCCACCCGTTTTTTGGCCATTTTTCATCTGGGGTTTTGGCACCCGACCTTCGGGCGCTAATTTTTGGCCGCGGCTGTGCCCGTGGCCCCATTTTTGGCCATTTTTTCCGGAGGGCACCGCCCGCAAAGTCTCGCCCCATTCCGAGTCCGAGGGGACGAACCATTTCGCCCCCGCCCCCACCAAGGCTATAGCCCACCCGTTTTTGGCCATTTTCCGCTGGGGTTTTGGCACCCGACCTTGGGCGCTAATTTTTTAGCGCGGCTGTGCCCACGGCCTATTTTTGGAACACGGAGGCCGCCCTCAAAGTCTGGGGCCATTCCGAGTCCGGCGGACGAACTTCGCCCGCGCCCCCACCAAGGCTATAGCCCACCGTTTTTGGCCATTTTCCGCTGGGGTTTTGGCACCCGACCTTGGGCGCTAATTTTTGGGCGCGGCTGTGCCCGTGGCCTATTTTGGCACCGCGGAGCCGCCCGCAAAGTCTGGCCCCATTCCGAGTCCGGCCGGACGAACCGCTATAGCCCCCCCCACCAAGGCTATAGCCCACCCGTTTTTGGCCATTTTCCGCTGGGGTTTGGCACCGACCTTGGGCGCTTATTTTTTCAGCGCGGCTGTGCCGTGGCCTATTTTGGCACCACGGAGGCCGCCTCGCTAAGTATCGGGCCATTCCGAGTCCGGCGGACGAACCGCCCGCGCCCCCACCAAGGCTATAGCCCACCCGTTTTTGGCCATTTTTCCGCTGGGGTTTTGGCACCATTTTCCTTCGGGCGCTAATTTTGGGCGCGGCTGTGCCCGTGGCCTATTTTGGCACCCGGGGCGCCTCGCAAAGTCTGGGGCCATTCCGAGTCCGGCGGACGAACTTCGCCACGCCCCCACCAAGGCTATAGCCCACCCGTTTTTGGCCATTTTCCGCTGGGGTTTTGGCACCCGACCTTCGGGCGCTTATTTTTAGGGCGCGGCTGTGCCCGTGGCCTATTTTTGGCACCCGGAGGCCGCCCGCAAAGTCTGCGCCCCATTCGAGTCCGGGCGGACGAACTTCGCCCGCCCCCACCAAGGCTATAGCCCACCCGTTTTTGGCCATTTTCCGCTGGGGTTTTGGCACCACGACCTTGGGCGCTAATTTTTGGGCGGGCTGTGCCCGTGGCCTATTTTGGCACCCGAGGCCGCCCGCAAAGTCTCGCCCATTCCGAGTCCGGCGGACGAACCCGCCGCGCCCCCCAAGGCTATAGCCCACCCGTTTTTGGCCATTTTTCCGCTGGGGTTTTGGCACCCGACCTTGACGCTAATTTTTGGGCGCGGCTGTGCCCGTGGCTTTTTTGGCACCCGGGGTGCCTCGCAAAGTCTCGCCCCATTCCGAGTCCAGGGACGAACTTCGCCACGCCCCCACCAAGGCTATAGCCCACCCGTTTTTGGCCATTTTCCGCTGGGGGTTTTGGCACCCGACCTTCGGGCGCTTATTTTGGGCGCGGCTTTGCCCGTGGCTTATTTTGGCACCCGGAGGCCTCATAAAGTCTGGGGCCATTCTGAGTCCGGCGGACGAAATTCGCCCACGCCCCCACCAAGGCTATATCCCACCCGTTTTTGGCCATTTTCCGCTGGGGTTTTTGGCACCACGACCTTGGGCGCTTATTTTTAGGCGCGGCTGTGCCCGTGGCCTATTTTTGCACCCGGAGGCCGCCCCGCAAAGTCTCGCCCCATTCCGAGTCCGGTGGACGAACTTCGCCACGCCCCCACCAAGGCTATAGCCCACCCGTTTTTGGCCATTTTTCCGCTGGGGGTTTTGGCACCCGACCTTCGGGCGCTAATTTTTAGGCGTGGCTGTGCCCCGTGGCCTATTTTTGGCACCCGAGGCGCCCGCAAAGTCTCGTCCCATTCCGAGTCCGGCGGACGAACTTCGCCAACGCCCCCACCAAGGCTATAGCCCACCCGTTTTTGGCCATTTTCCGCTGGGGTTTTTGGCACCCGACCTTCGGGCGCTAATTTTTGGGCGCTGTGCCCGTGGCCTATTTTGGCACCCGAGGCCGCCTCGCAAAGTCTCGGGCCCCATTCCGAGTCCGGCGGACGAACTTCGCCCACCCCCACCAAGGCTATAGCCCACCCGTTTTTGGCCATTTTCCGCTGGGGGTTTGGCACCCGACCTTGGGGCGCTTATTTTTGGCGCGGCTGTGCCCGTGGCCTATTTTGGCACCCGGAGCGCGCTCGCAAAGTGTCGCCCCATTGCGAGTCCGGCGGACGAAGTTCGCCCCCCCCACCAAGGCTATAGCCCACCCGTTTTTGGCCATTTTTCCGCTGGGGTTTTGGCACCCGACCTTGGGCGCTTATTTTTGGGCGCGGCTGTGCCCGTGGCCTATTTTGGCACCCGAGGCGCCTCGCAAAGTCTCGGCCCATTCCGAGTCCGGCGGACGAACCGCCCTCGCCCCCCACCAAGGCTATTGCCCACCGGTTTTTTGGCCTTTTTTCCGCTGGGGTTTTGGCACCCGACCTTGGGCGCTTATTTTTGGGCGCGGCTGTGCCCATGGCCTATTTTGGCACCCGGAGGCCGCCTCGCAAAGTCTCGCCCATTCCGAGTCCGTCCGGACGAACCGCCCGCCCCCACCAAGGCTATAGCCCACCCGTTTTTGGCCATTTTCCGCTGGGGTTTTGGCACCCGACCTTGGGGCGCTTATTTTTGGGCGCGGCTGTGCCCGTGGCCTATTTTTGGCACCCGGAGGTGCCTGCAAAGTCTAGCCCCATTCCTAGTCCGGCGGACGAACCGCCACGCCCCCACCAAGGCTATAGCCCACCGTTTTTTTGGCCATTTTCCGCTGGGGGTTTTGGCACCCACGACCTTGGGCGCTTATTTTTGGGCGGGGGCTTGCCCGTGGCCTTTTTTTGGCTCACGGTTGGCGCCTCGCAAAGTCTCGCCCCATTCCGAGTCCGGCGGGACCGAACTTCGCCACGCCCCCACCAAGGCTATAGCCCACCCGTTTTTGGCCATTTTTCCGCTGGGGTTTTGGCACCCGACCTTATTTTTGGGCGCGGCTTTGCCCGTGGCTTATTTTGGCACCCAGGGCGCCTCGCAAAGTCTCGTCCCATTCTGAGACCAGCGGATGAAGTTCACCTGCCCCCCCCACCAAGGCTATAGCCCACCCTTTTTTTGGCCATTTTTCGCTGGGGGGCTTTGGGACGCCGACCTTCGGGCGCTTATTTTTGGGCGTGGCTGTGCCCGGGATGATATTTTGGCACACGGCGGGCACTCACAAAGTCTCGCCCCATTCCGAGTCCGGCGGACGAAGTTCGCCCCCCCCCCCACCAAGGCTATAGCCCACCCGTTTTTTGGCCATTTTTCCGCTGGGGGGTTTTGGGACGCCGACCTTCGGGCGCTTATTTTTTGGCGCGGCTTTGCCCGTGGCTTATTTTTTGGCACCCGGGCCTCCTATAGCAAAGTCTCGCCCCATTCCGAGTCCGGCGGACCGAACCGCCCGCGCCCCCACCAAGGCTATAGCCCACCCGTTTTTGGCCATTTTTCCGCTGGGGTTTTGGCACCACGACCTTCCCACCCGCTTATTTTTTCCGCGCGGCTTTGCCCGCGAGCTTATTTTTGGCACCCGAGGCGCCTCGCCTCGCAAGTCTCGCCCCATTCCGAGTCCGGCGGACGAACATCGCCAGCCCCACCCCCCAAGGCTATAGCCCACCCGTTTTTTTGGCCATTTTTCGCTGGGGGGTTTTTGCACCCGACCTTGGGCGCTATTTTTGGGCGCGGCTTTGCCCGGCTTATTTTGGCACCCGAGGCCTGCCTCGCAAAGTCTCGCCCCATTCCGAGTCCAGCGGACGAACCGCCAGCGCCCCCACCAAGGCAATAGCCCCCCCGTTTTTAGGCCATTTTCCGCTGGGGGGTTTTGGCACCACGACCTTCGGGCGCTTATTTTTGGGCGCGGCTTTGCCCGTGGCTTATTTTGGCACCCGGGCGCCTCGCAAAGTCTCGCCCCATTCCGAGTCCGGTGGACGAACCATGCCAGCCCCCCACCAAGGCTATAGCCCACCCGTTTTTGGCCATTTTCCGCTGGGGGTTTTGGCACCACGACCTTGGGCGCTTATTTTTAGGCGCGGCTTTGCCCGTGGCTTATTTTGGCACCCCGGGGCGCCTGCAAAGTCTCGCCCCATTCCGAGTCCGGCGGACGAACTTCGCCCGCCCCCCACCAAGGCTATAGCCCACCCGTTTTTGGCCATTTTCCGCTGGGGGTTTTGGCACCCCGACCCACGGGCGCTTATTTTTGGGCGCGGCTGTGCCCGTGGCTTATTTTGGCACCCGGGCGCCTCGCAAAGTCTCGCCCCATTCCGAGTCCGGAGGACGAACCGCCCGCCCCCCACCAGGCTATAGCCCACCCGTTTTTGGCCATTTTCCGCTGGGGGTTTTGGCACCACGACCTTGGGCGCTTATTTTTTTGCGCGGCTTTGCCCGCGGCTTATTTTGGCACCCGGGCGCCTCGCAAAGTCTCGCCCCATTCCGAGTCCGGCGGACGAACCGCCAGCGCCCCCCACCAAGGCTATAGCCCACCCGTTTTTGGCCATTTTTCCGCTGGGGTTTTGGCACCCGACCTTGAGGCGCTTATTTTTGGGCGCGGCTTTGACCGCGGCTTATTTTTGCACCCGGGGCGCCTCGCAAAGTCTCGCCCCATTCCGAGTCCGGGGGTTTTGGACGAACCGCCACGCCCCCACCAAGGCTATAGCCCACCCGTTTTTTGGCCATTTTTCCGCTAGGGGCTATTGGGACGCCGAGCTTCGGGCACTTATTTTTGGGCACGGCTTTGCCTGGGACGATATTTTGGCACACGGATGGCGCTCGCAAAGTCCCGCCCCATTCCGAGTCCGGCGGACGAAGTTCGCCCGCCCCCTCCACCAAGGCTATAGCCCTCCCGTTTTTTGGCCATTTTTCCGCTAGGGTTTTGGCACCACGACCTTGGGCGCTTATTTTTGGGCGCGGCTTTGCCAGTGGCTTATTTTTGGCACCCGGAGGCCCGCCTCGCAAAGTCTCGCCCCATTCCGAGTCCGGCGGACGAACTTCGCCAGGCCCCCCCACCAAGGCTATAGCCCACCCGTTTTTGGCCATTTTTCCGCTGGGGGGTTGTGGCACCACGCCCTTCGGGTGCTTTTTTTTGGGCGCGGCTTTGCCCGCGGCTTATGGTGGGGTCCCCGTGGCGCCTCGCACCTTCTCGCCCCATGCCGAGTCCGGCGGACGAACCGCCCGCGCCCCCACCAAGGCTATAGCCCACCGTTTTTGGCCATTTTCCGCTGGGGTTTTGGCACCACGACCTTGGGCGCTTATTTTTGGGCGCGGCTTTGTCCGCGTGCTTATTTTGGCACCCCGAGGCGCCTCGCAAAGTCTCGCCCCATTCCGAGTCCGAGGCGGACGAACTTCGCCCGCGCCCCCACCAAGGCTATAGCCCACCCGTTTTTGGCCATTTTTCGCTGGGGTTTTGGCACCCGACCTTCGGGCGCTTATTTTTGGGCGCGGCTTTGCCCGCGGCTTATTTTGGCACCCGAGGCGCCTCGCAAAGTCTCGCCCCATTCCGAGTCCGGTGGACGAACCGCCCAGCCCCCCACCAAGGCTATAGCCCACCCGTTTTTGGCCATTTTTCGCTGGGGTTTTGGCACCACGACCTTCGGGCGCTTATTTTTGGGCGCGGCTTTGCCCGCGGCTTATTTTTGGCACCCCGAGGCGCCTCGCAAAGTCTCGCCCCATTCCGAGTCCGGCGGACGAAATTCGCCCGCGCCCCCCACCAAGGCTATAGCCCACCCGTTTTTTGGCCATTTTTCCGCTGGGGGGTTTTGGCACCACGACCTTCGGGCGCTTATTTTTGGGCGCGGCTTTGCCCGCGGCTTATTTTGGCACCCCGAGGCGCCTCGCAAAGTCTCGCCCCATTCCGAGTCCGGCGGACGAACTTCGCCCGCGCCCCCGACCAAGGCTATAGCCCACCCGTTTTTTGGCCATTTTTCTGTTGGGGGGTTTTGGCACCACAACCTTCGGGTGCTTATTTTTGGGCGCGGCTTTGCCCGCGGCTTATTTTTGGCACACCGTGGCCCCTCGCAAAGTCTCGCCCCATTCTGAGTCCGGCGGACGAACTTCGCCCGCGCCCCCCACCAAGGCTATAGCCCATCCATTTTTTAGCCATTTTTCCGCTGGGGGGTGTCGGCACCACGACCATCGGGCTCTTATTTTTGGGCGCGGCTTTGCCCGCGGCTTATTTTTGGCACACCGAGGCCCGTCGCAAAGTCTCGTCCCATTCCGAGTCCGGCGGACGAACTTCGCCCGCGCCCCCCACCAAGGCTATAGCCCACCCGGTTGTTGGCCATTTTTCTGCTGCGGTTGTTTTGGCACCACGACATTCGGGAGCTAATTTGTGGGACCGGCTTTGCCCGAGGCTTATTTTTGGCACCACGAGGCGCCTCGCACAGTCTCTCCCCATTCCGAGTCCGGTGGACGAACCGCCAGCGCCCCCCCACCAAGGCTATAGCCCACCTGTTTTTTGGCCATTTTTCCACTGGGGGGTTTTGGCACCACGACCTTCGGGCGCGGCTTTGCCCGCGGCTTATTTTTGGCACCCCAAGGCGCCTCGCAAAGTCTCGCCCCATTCCGAGTCCGGCGGACGAACTTCGCCAGCGCCCCCCACCAAGGCTATAGCCCACCCGTTTTTTGGCCATTTTTCCGCTGGGGGGTTTTGGCACCACGACCTTCGGGCGCTTATTTTTGGGCGCGGCTTTGCCCGCGGCTTATATTTGGCACCCCGAGGCGCCTCGCAAAGTCTCACCCCATTTCGAGTCCGGCGGACGAACTTCGCCCGCGCCCCCCACCAAGGCTATAGGCCACCCGTTTTTTGGCCATTTTTCCGCTGGAGGGGTTTTGGTCGCACGACCGTCGGGCGCGTATTTTTGGGCGGGGCTTTGCCCGCGGGTTATTGTTGGCACCCGGG
Source organism: Citrus cavaleriei (assembly GCA_030448935.1). Lineage (NCBI taxonomy): Eukaryota > Viridiplantae > Streptophyta > Magnoliopsida > Sapindales > Rutaceae > Citrus > Citrus cavaleriei. Next base: position 48,765 of record JAUJEM010000437.1, on the reverse strand, counting down.
CGCCTCGCAAAGTCTCGCCCCATTCCGAGTCCGGCGGACCATTCCGAACTTCGCCAGCGCCCCCACCCAGGCTATAGCCCACCCGTTTTTTGGCCATTTTTCCGCTGGGGGGTTTTGGCACCACGACCTTCGGGCGCTTATTTTTGGGCGCGGCTTTGCCCGCGGCTTATTTTTGGCACCCCGAGGTGCCTCGCAAAGTCTCGCCCCATTCCGAGTCCGGCGGACGAACTTCGCCCGCGCCCCCCACCAAGGCTATAGCCCACCCGTTTTTTGGCCATGTTTCCGCTGGGGGGTTTTGGCACCACGACCTTCGGGCGCTTATTTTTGGGCGCGGCTTTGCCCGCGGCTTATTTTGGCCACCCCGAGGCGCCTCGCAAAGTCTCGCCCCATTCCGAGTCCGGCGGACGAACTTCTCCCGCGCCCCCCACCAAGGCTATAGCCCACCCGTTTTTTGGCCATTTTTCCGCTGATGGGTTTTGGCACCACGACCTTCGGGCGCTTATTTTTGGGCGCGGCTTTGCCCGCGGCTTATTTTTGGCACCCCGAGGCGCCTCGCAAAGTCTCGCCCCATTCCGAGTCTGGCGGACGAACTTCGCCAGCGCACCCCAACAAGGCTATAGCCCACCCGTTTTTGGCCATTTTTCGCTGGGGTTTTGGCACCACCACCTTCGGGCGCTTATTTTTGGTCGCGGCTTTGCCCGCGCCTTATTTTGGCACCCTGAGGCGCCTCGCAAAGTCTCGCCCCATTCCGAGTCCGGCGGACGAACTTCGCCACGCCCCCACCAAGGCTATATCCCACCCGTTTTTTGGCCATGTTTCCGCAGGGGGGTTTTGGCACCACGACCTTCGGGCGCTTATTTTTGGGTGCGGCTTTGTCCACGGCTTATTTTTGTCACCCCGAGGTGCCTTGCAAATTCTCGCCCCATTCCGAGTCCGGCGGACGAGCTTCGCCCGCGCCCCCCACCAAGGCTATAGCCCACCCGTTTTTTGGCCATTTTTCCGCTGGGGTTTTTGGCACCACGACCTTCGCGCGCTTATTTTTGGGTGCTGCTTTGCCCGCGGCTTATTTTTGGCACCCCGAGGCGCCTCGCAAAGTCTCGCCCCATTCCGAGTCCGGCGGACGAACCGCCAGCGCCCCCCACCAAGGCTATAGCCCACCCGTTTTTGGCCATTTTTCCGCTGGGGTTTTGGCACCACGACCTTGGGCGCTTATTTTTGGGCGCGGCTTTGCCCGGCTTATTTTGGCACCCGGGCGCCTCGCAAAGTCTCGCCCCATTCCGAGTCCAGGCGACGAACCCTTCCCCGCCCCCACCAAGGCTATAGCCCACCCGTTTTTGGCCATTTTTCCGCTGGGGGTTTTGGCACCACGACCTTGGGCGCTTATTTTTGGGCGCGGCTTTGCCCGCGGCTTATTTTGGCACCCGAGGCGCCTCGCAAAGTCTCGCCCCATTCCGAGTCCGGCGGACGAACCGCCCGCGCCCCCACCAAGGCTATAGCCCACCGTTTTTGGCCATTTTTCCGCTGGGGTTTTGGCACCACGACCTTGGGCGCTTATTTTTGGGCGCGGCTTTGCCCGCGGCTTATTTTTGGCACCCGGCGCCTCGCAAAGTCTCGCCCCATTCCGAGTCCGGCGGACGAACCGCCAGCCCCCCACCAAGGCTATAGCCCACCCGTTTTTGGCCATTTTTCCGCTGGGGTTTTGGCACCACGACCTTGGGCGCTTATTTTTGGGCGCGGCTTTGCCCGCGGCTTATTTTGGCACCCGGGGCGCCTCGCAAAGTCTCGCCCCATTCCGAGTCCGGTTTTGGACGAACCGCCCGCGCCCCCACCAAGGCTATAGCCCACCCGTATTTTTGGCCATTTTTCCGCTGGGGGTTTTGGCACCACGACCTTGGGCGCTTATTTTTGGGCGCGGCTTTGCCCCACGGCTTATTTTGGCACCCGGGCGCCTCGCAAAGTCTCGCGCCATTCCGAGTCCGGCGGACGAACTTCGCCAGCGCCCCCCACCAAGGCTATAGGCCACCCGTTTTTTGGCCATTTTTCGCTGGGGTTTTGGCACCACGACCTTGGGCGCTTATTTTTGGCGCGGCGTTGCCCGCGGCTTATTTTAGGCACCCCGGGGTGCCTCGCAAAGTCTCGCCCCCATCCGAGTCCGGCGGACCAACTTCGCCCGCGCCCCCACCAAGGCTATAGCCCACCCGTTTTTGGCCATTTTTCCGCTGGGGTTTTGGCACCACGACCTTGGGCGCTTATTTTTGGGCGCGGCTATGCCCGCGGCTTATTTTTGCCACCCCGAGGTGCCGCGCAAAGTCTCGCCCCATTCCGAGTCCGGCGGACCCGAACCGCGCCACGCCCCCCACCAAGGCTATAGCCCACCCGTTTTTTGGCCATTTTTCCGCTGGGGTTTTGGCACCACGACCTTCGTGCGCTTATTTTTGGGTGCGGCATTGCCCGTGGCTTATTTTGGCACCCGGGCGCCTCGCAAAGTCTCGCCCCATTCCGAGTCCGGGCGGACGAACCGCCCGCGCCCCCACCAAGGCTATAGCCCACCCGTTTTTGGCCATTTTTCCGCTGGGGTTTTGGCACCACGACCTTCGGGCGCTTATTTTTGGGCGCGCTTTGCCCGTGGCTTATTTTTGGCACCCGAGGCGCCTCGCAAAGTCTCGCCCCATTCCGAGTCCGGACGGACGAACTTCCCACCATTTTTCCCCCCACCAAGGCTATAGCCCACCCGTTTTTGGCCATTTTCCGCTGGGGTTCTTGGCACAACGACCTTCGGGCGCTTATTTTTGGGCGCGGCTTTGCCCGTGGCTTATTTTGGCACCCGAGGCCCTCGCAAAGTCTCGCCCCATTCCGAGTCCGGCGGACGAACTTCGCCCGCGCCCCCACCAAGGCTATAGCCCACCCGTTTTTGGCCATTTTTCCGCTGGGGGTTTTGGCACCACGACCTTGGGCTTTATTTTTGGGGCGCGGCTTTGCCCGCGGCTTATTTTGGCACCCGGGCGCCTCGCAAAAGTCTCGCCCCATTCCGAGTCCGAGGCGGACGAACTTCGCCAGCGCCCCCACCAAGGCTATAGCCCACCCGTTTTTGGCCATTTTCCGCTGGGGGTTTTGGCACCCGACCTTCGGGCGCTTATTTTTGGGCGCGGCTTTGCCCGTGGCTTATTTTGGCACCCGGAGGCGCCTCGCAAAGTCTCGCCCCATTCCGAGTCCGGCGGACGAACCGCCCGCCCCCCACCAAGGCTATAGCCCACCCGTTTTTGGCCATTTTCCGCTGGGGTTTTGGCACCACGACCTTCGGGCGCTTATTTTTGGGCGCGGCTTTGCCCGTGGCTTATTTTGGCACCCCGGGTGCCTCGCAAAGTCTCGCCCCATTCCGAGTCCGGGCGGACGAACTTCGCCCGCGCCCCCACCAAGGCTATAGCCCACCCGTTTTTGGCCATTTTTCCGCTGGGGTTTTTGGCACCCCACGACCTTGGGCGCTTATTTTTGGCGCGGCTTTGCCCGTGGCTTATTTTTTGGCACCCGGGCGCCTCGCAAAGTCTCGCCCCATTCCGAGTCCGGTGGACGAACTTCGCCACGCCCCCACCAAGGCTATAGCCCACCCGTTTTTGGCCATTTTTCCGCTGGGGGTTTTGGCACCCGACCTTCGGGCGCTTATTTTTGGGCGCGGCTTTGCCCGTGGCTTATTTTTGGCACCCGGAGGCGCCTCGCAAAGTCTCGCCCCATTCCGAGTCCGAGTGGACGAACTTCGCCACCCCCCACCAAGGCTATAGCCCACCCGTTTTTGGCCATTTTCCGCTGGGGTTTTGGCACCCGACCTTGGGCGCTTATTTTTGGGCGCGGCTTTGCCCGTGGCTTATTTTGGCACCCGAGGTGCCTCCCGCAAAGTCTCACCCCATTACGAGTCCGGCGGACGAAGTTCGCCCGCGCCCCCACCAAGGCTATAGCCCACCGTTTTTGGCCATTTTTCCGCTGGGGTTTTGGCACCCGACCTTGGGGCGCTTATTTTTGGGCGCGGCTTTGCCCGTGGCTTATTTTTGGCACCCGGAGGCCTGCCGCAAAGTCTCGCCCCATTCCGAGTCCGGCGGACGAACCGCCCGCGCCCCCACAAGGCTATAGCCCACCCGTTTTTGGCCATTTTTCCGCTGGGGTTTTGGCACCCGACCTTGGGGCGCTTATTTTTTGGCGCGGCTGAGCCCGCGGCCTATTTTTTTTTTTCCCGAGGCGCTCGCAAAGTCTCACCCCATTCCGAGTCCGGCGGACGAACTTCGCCCGCCCTCCCACCAAGGCTATAGCCCACCCGTTTTTTGGCCATTTTTCCGCTGGGGGCTTTTGGGACGCCGACCTTCGGGCGCTTATTTTTGGGCGCGGCTGTGCCCGGGATGATATTTTGGCACACGGAGGGCGCTCGCAAAGTCTCGCCCCATTCCGAGTCCGGCGGACGAAGTTCGCCCGCCCCCCCCACCAAGGCTATAGCCCACCCGTTTTTTGGCCATTTTTCCGCTGGGGGCTTTTGGGACGCCGACCTTCGGGCGCTTATTTTTGGGCGCGGCTGTGACCGTGGCCTATTTTGCCACTCGGAAGGCGCTCGCAAAGTCTCGCCCCATTCCGAGTCCGGCGGACGAACTTCGCCCGCCCCCCCCACCAAGGCTATAGCCCACCCGTTTTTTGGCCATTTTTCCGCTGGGGGGTTTTGGGACGCCGACCTTCGGGTGCTTAATTTTGGGCGCGGCTGTGCCCGTGATGATATTTTGGCACACGGAGGGCGTTCGCAAAGTCTCGTCCCATTCCGAGACCGGCGGACGAAGTTCACCCGCCCCCCCCGCCAAGGCTATAGCCCACCCGTTTTTTGGCCATTTTTCACTGGGGGGCTTTGGGACGCCGACCTTCGGGCGCTTATTTTTGGGCGTGGCTGTGCCCGGGATGATATTTTGGCACCCGAGGCGCCTCCCGCAAAGTCTCGCCCCATTCCGAGTCCGGTGAACGTACTTCGCCCGCCCACCCACCAAGGCTATAGCCCACCCGTTTTTTGGCCATTTTTCGCTGGGGGTTTTGGCACCCGACCTTGGGCGCTTATTTTTGGGCGCGGCTTTGCCCGTGGCTTATTTTGGCACCCGGAGGCCGCCTCGCAAAGTCTCGCCCCATTCCGGAGTCCGGCGGACGAACCGCGCCCGCCCCCACCAAGGCTATAGCCCACCCGTATTTGGCCATTTTTCCGCTGGGGTTTTGGTACCACGACTTTGGGCGCTTATTTTTGGGCGTGGCTTTGCCCGTGGCTTATTTTTGGCACCCCGAGGCGCCTCGCAAAGTCTCACCCATTCCGAGTCCGGCGGACGATCTTCGCCCGCGCCCCCCACCAAGGCTATAGCCCACCCGTTTTTTTGCCAATTTTTCCGCTGGGGTTTTGGCACCCGACCTTGGGCGCTAATTTTTGGGCGCGGCTTTGCCCGTGGCTTATTTTGGCACCCGGGGCCCCTCGGAAAGTCTCGCCCCATTCGGAGTCCGGCGGACAAACTTCGCCCGCCCCCACCAAGGCTATAGCCCACCCGTTTTTGGCCATTTTTCGCTGGGGTTTTGGCACCCCGACCTTGGGCGCTTATTTTTAGCGCGGCTGTGCCCGTGGCTTATTTTGGCACCCGAGGCGCCTCGCAAAGTCTCGGGCCATTCCGAGTCCGGCGGACGAACCGCCGCCCCCCACCAAGGCTATAGCCCACCTGTTTTTTGGCCATTTTTCCGCTGGGGGTTTTGGGATGCCGACCATCGGGCGCTTATTTTTGGGCGCGGCTGTGCCCGGGATGATATTTTGGCACACGGAGGGCGCTCGCAAAGTCTCACCCCATTCCGAGTCCGGCGGACGAACTTCGCCCACCCCCCCACCAAGGCTATAGCCCACCCGTTTTTTGGCCATTTTTCCGCTGGGGGGTTTTGGGACGCCGACCTTCGGGCACTTATTTTTGGGCGCGGCTGTGTCCGTGGGGTTATTTTTGGCACCCGGGGCCGCCTCGCAAAGTCTGGGCCCCATTCCGAGTCCGGCGGACGAACCGCCCGCCCCCACCAAGGCTATAGCCCACCCGTTTTTGGCCATTTTTTCGCTGGGGTTTTGGCACCCGACCTTGGGCGCTAATTTTTGGCGCGGCTGTGCCCGTGGCCTATTTTGGCACCACGGGGCCCCCGCAAAGTCTCCCAGGGCCATTCCGAGTCCGGTGGACGAACCGCCCACGCCCCCCACCAAGGCTGTAGCCCACCCATTTTTGGCCATTTTTCCGCTGGGGTTTTGGCACCCGACCTTGGGCGCTAATTTTTAGGCGCGGCTGTGCCCGTGGCTTATTTTTGGCACCCGGAGGCCGCCTCGCAAAGTCTCGGGCCATTCCGAGTCCGGGCGGACGAACTTCGCCCGACCCCCCCACCAAGGCTATAGCCCACCCGTTTTTGGCCATTTTTCCGCTGGGGTTTTGGCACCCCGACCTTGGGCGCTAATTTTTGGGCGCGGCTGTGCCCGTGGCCTATTTTTGGCACCCGGGCCGCCTCGCAAAGTCTCGCCCATTCCGAGTCCAGTGGACGAACCGCGCCCGCCCCCACCAAGGCTATAGCCCACCGTTTTTGGCCATTTTTCCGCTGGGGTTTTGGCACCCGACCTTGGGCGCTAATTTTTGGGCGCCCACCGGCTGTGCCCGTGGCCTATTTTTGGCACAAGGAGGCCCCTCGCAAAGTCTTGCCCCATTCCGAGTCCGGCGGACGAACTTCGCCCGCCCCCTCCACCAAGGCTATAGCCCACCCTTTTTTTGGCCATTTTTCCGCTGGGGGCTTTTGGCACCCCGACCATCGGGCGCTTATTTTTGGGCGCGGATGTGTGCCGTGGCCTATTTTGGCACCCGGCCGCCCGCAAGTCTGGGGCCATTCCGAGTCCGGCGGACGAACCGCCCGCCCCCCCACCAAGGCTATAGCCCACCCGTTTTTGGCCATTTTCCGCTGGGGGTTTTGGCACCCCGACCTTGGGCGCTAATTTTTGGGCGCGGCTGTGCCCGTGGCCTATTTTTGGCACCCGGAGGCCGCCCGCAAAGTCTGGGGCCATTCCGAGTCCGGGCGGACGAACTTCGCCCGCCCCCACCAAGGCTATAGCCCACCCGTTTTTGGCCATTTTCCGCTGGGGTTTTTGGCACCCCGACCTTCGGGCGCTAATTTTTGGCGCGGCTGTGCCCGTGGCCTATTTTGGCACCCGGAGCGCCCGCAAAGTCTGGGGCCATTCCGAGTCCGGCGGACGAACCGCCCGCCCCCCACCAAGGCTATAGCCCACCCGTTTTTGGCCATTTTTCCGCTGGGGTTTTGGCACCCGACCTTCGGGCGCTAATTTTTGGGCGCGGCTGTGCCCGTGGCCTATTTTGGCACCGCGGAGGCCGCCCGCAAAGTCTGGGGCCATTCCGAGTCCGAGGCGGACGAACTTCGCCCCGCCCCCCCACCAAGGCTATAGCCCACCCGTTTTTGGCCATTTTTTCCGCTGGGGTTTTGGCACCCGACCTTCGGGCTAATTTTTGGGCGCGGCTGTGCCCGTGGCCTATTTTGGCACCCGGAGGCGCCCGCAAAGTCTGGGGCCATTCCGAGTCCGGGCGGACGAACCGCCCGCCCCCCACCAAGGCTATAGCCCACCCGTTTTTGGCCATTTTCCGCTGGGGGTTTTGGCACCCGACCTTCGGGCGCTAATTTTTGGGCGCGGCTGTGCCCGTGGCCTATTTTGGCACACGGGCGCCGCCCGCAAAGTCTGGGGCCATTCCGAGTCCGGGCGACGACTTCCCCGCCCCCCCACCAAGGCTATAGCCCACCCGTTTTTGGCCATTTTTCGCTGGGGTTTTTGCACCCAGACCAACGGGCGCAAAATTTTTGGCGCCGCTGTGGCCGTGGCCGTGTTTTTGGCCACGGAGGCCGCCCGCAAAGTCTGGGGCCATTCCGAGTCCGGCGGACGAACCGCCACGCCCCCCACCAAGGGTATAGCCCACCCGTTTTTGGCCATTTTTCGCTGGGGTTTTGGCACCCGACCTTCGGGCGCTAATTTTTGGGCGCGGCTGTGCCCGTGGCCTATTTTGGCACACGGCCCGTGGCCTATTTTTGGCCGCCCCCGTAAAGACTCGGGCCATTCCGAGTCCGGCGGACGAACTTCGCCCACGCCCCCCACCAAGGCTATAGCCCACCGTTTTTTTGGCCATTTTACGCAGGGGGGTTTTGGCACCCCGACCTTCGGGCGGTTATTTTTGGACGCGGCTGTGCCCGTGGCCTACATTTAGCACACGGAGCCGCCCGCAAAGTCTGGGGCCATTCCGAGTCCGGGACGAACTTCGCCACGCCCCGCACCAAGGCTATATCCCTCCCGTTTTTTGGCCATTTTCCGCTGGGGTTTTGGCACCCGACCTTGGGCGCTAATTTTTGGGCGCGGCTGTGCCCGTGGCCTATTTTGGCACCACGGAGCCGCCCGCAAAGTCTCGGGGCCATTCCGAGTCCGGCGGACGAACTTCCCACGCCCCCACCAAGGCTATAGCCCACCCGTTTTTGGCCATTTTTCGCTGGGGTTTTGGCACCCCGACCTTGGGCGCTAATTTTTGGGCGCGGCTGTGCCCGTGGCCTATTTTTGCCACGGAGGCCGCCCGCAAAGTCTGGGGCCATTCCGAGTCCGGGCGGACGAACTTCGCCACGCCCCCCACAAGGCTATAGCCCACCCGTTTTTGGCCATTTTTTCCGCTGGGGTTTTGGCACCCGACCTTCGGGCGCTAATTTTTGGGCGCTGTGCCCGTGGCCTATTTTTGGCACCGGAGGCCGCCCGCAAAGTCTGGGGCCATTCCGAGTCCGGCGGACGAACTTCGCCCACGCCCCCACCAAGGCTATAGCCCACCCGTTTTTGGCCATTTTCCGCTGGGGTTTTGGCACCCGACCTTCGGGCGCTAATTTTTGGGCGCGGCTGTGCCCGTGGCCTATTTTGGCACACGGAGGCCGCCCGCAAAGTCTGGGGCCATTCCGAGTCCGGCGGACGAACCGCCCGCCCCCCCACCAAGGCTATAGCCCACCCGTTTTTGGCCATTTTTCCGCTGGGGTTTTGGCACCCGACCTTCGGCGCTAAATTTTGGGCGCGGCTGTGCCCCTGGCCTATTTTTGGCCCCAGGAGGCCGACCGAAAAGTCTGGGGCCATTCCGAGTCCGGGCGGACGAACCGCCCCGCCCCCACCAAGGCTATAGCCCACCCACGTTTTTGGCCATTTTTCCGCTGGGGTTTTGGCACCCGACCTTGGGCGCTAATTTTTGGGCGCGGCTGTGCCCGTGGCCTATTTTTGGCTCTAGGAGGCCGCCCGCAAAGTCTGGGGCCATTCCGAGTCCGGCGGACGAACTTCGCCCACGCCCCCCACAAAGGCTATAGCCCACCCGTTTTTTGGCCATTTTTCCGCTGGGGGGTTTTGGCACCCCGACCTTCGGGCGCTAATTTTTAGGCGCGGCTGTGCCCGTGGCCTATTTTTGGCACACGGAGGCCTCAAGCAAAGTCTCGCACCATTCCGAGTCAATGCGGACGAACTTCGCCCACCCCCCCAACAAGGCTATAGCCCACCCGTTTTTTTACCATTTTACCCTGGGGGTTTTGGCACCCGACCTTGGGCGCTAATTTTTGCGCGCGGCTGTGCCCGTGGCCTAATTTTGGCACACGGATGCCGCCCTCAAAGTCAGGGGCCATTCCGAGTCCGGCGGACGATCTTCGCCATACCCCCCCACCAAGGCTATAGCCCACCCGTTTTTTGGCCATTTTTCCGCTGGGGGGTTTTGGCACCCGACCTTGGGCGCTAATTTTTGGGCGCGGCTGTGCCCGTGGCCTATTTTGGCACCACGGAGGCCGCCCGCAAAGTCTCGGGCCATTCCGAGTCCGGCGGACGAACCGCCCGCCCCCCCACCAAGGCTATAGCCCACCCGTTTTTGGCCATTTTTCCGCTGGGGTTTTGGCACCCGACCTTCGGGCGCTAATTTTTGGGCGCGGCTGTGCCCGTGGCCTATTTTGGCACCCAGGCCGCCCGCAAAGTCTCGGGCCATTCCGAGTCCGTGGACGAACCGCCACCCCCACCAAGGCTATAGCCCACCGTTTTTGGCCATTTTTCCGCTGGGGGTTTTGGCACCCGACCTTGGGCGCTAATTTTTGGGCGCGGCTGTGCACGTGGCCTATTTTTGGCACACGTGGGCCGCCCGCAAAGTCTCGGGCCATTCCGAGTCCGGCGGACGAACCGCCACGCCCCCCACCAAGGCTATAGCCCACCCGTTTTTGGCCATTTTCCGCTGGGGTTTTGGCACCCGACCTTCGGGCGCTAATTTTTGGGCGCGCTGTGCCCCGTGGCCTATTTTGGCACCCGGGCCGCGCCCGCAAAGTCTCGGGCCATTCCGAGTCCGGCGGACAGACCCGCCACGCCCCCCACCAAGGCTATAGCCCACCCGTTTTTGGCCATTTTTCGCTGGGGTTTTGGCACCCGACCTTCGGGCGCTAATTTTTAGGCGCGGCTGTGCCCGTGGCCTATTTTGGCACCCGTAGGCCGCCCGCAAAGTCTGGGGCCATTCCGCGTCCGGCGGCCGAACTCCTCCCCCGCCCCCACCAAGGCTATAGCCCACCCGTTTTTGGCCATTTTCCGCTGGGGTTTTGGCACCCGACCTTCGGGCGCTAATTTTTGGGCGCGGCTGTGCCCGTGGCCTATTTTGGCACACGGAGGCCGCCCGCAAAGTCTGGGGCCATTCCGAGTCCGGTCGGACGAACTTCGCCCGCCCCCCACCAAGGCTATAGCCCACCGTTTTTGGCCATTTTCCGCTGGGGTTTTGGCACCCCGACCTTGGCTAATTTTTTTGGGCGCGGCTGTGCCCGTTTTTTTGGCCATTTTTCCGCCCGCAAAAGTCTTGGGCCATTCCGAGTCCGGCGGACGAATTTTTGGGCCCCCACAAGGCTATAGCCCACCCGTTTTTGGCCATTTTCCGCTGGGGTTTTGGCACCCGACCTTGCGTGGCGCAAATTTTTGGGGCCATTCCGTGTCCGTGGCCTATTTTTTTCCAGCGGCCCCACCAAGGCTCTAGCCCATTCCGTTTTTTTTCCGCCAGCCATTTTTCGCTATAGCCCACCGTTTTTGGCCATTTTTCCGCTGGGGTTTTGGCACCCGACCTTTCCGAGGCGCTAATTTTTTTGCGCGGCTGTGCCCGTGGCCTATTTTTGGCACACCGGAGGCCGCCCGCAAAGTCTGGGGCCATTCCGAGTCCGGCGGACGAACCATACCATTCCCCCCCCACCAAGGCTATAGCCCACCCGTTTTTGGCCATTTTTTCGCTGGGGTTTTGGCACCCGACCTTGAGCGCTAATTTTTGGGCGCGGCTGTGCCCGTGGCCTATTTTGGCACCACGGAGGCCGCCCGCAAAGTCTGGGGCCATTCCGAGTCCGGCGGACGAACTTCGCCACGCCCCCACCAAGGCTATAGCCCACCCGTTTTTGGCCATTTTCCGCTGGGGTTTTGGCACCCGACCTTGGGCGCTAATTTTTGGGCGCGGCTGTGCCCGTGGCCTATTTTGGCACCACGGAGGCCCCCGCAAAGTCTGGGGCCATTCCGAGTCCGGCGGACGAACTTCGCCACGCCCCCACCAAGGCTATAGCCCACCCGTTTTTGGCCATTTTTTCGCTGGGGGTTTGGCAACCCGACCTTCGGCGCTAATTTTTGGGCGCGGCTGTGCCCGTGGCCTATTTTTGGCACACGGAGGCCGCCCGCAAAGTCTGGGGCCATTCCGAGTCCGGCGGACGAACTTCGCCAACGCCCCACCCAGGCTATATCCCCCCCGTTATTTGGCCATTTTCCGCTGGGGTTTTGGCACCCGACCTTGGGCGCTAATTTTTGGGCGCGGCTGTGCCCGTGGCCTATTTTGGCACCACGGAGGCCGCCCGCAAAGTCTGGGGCCATTCCGAGTCCGGCGGACGAACTTCACCCACACCCCCACCAAGGCAATAGCCCACCCGTTTTATGGACATATTTAAGCTGGTGGGTTTTGGCACCCGACCTTCGGGCGCTAATTTTTGGGCGCGGCTGTGCCCGTGGCCTATTTTTGGCACACGGAGGCCGCCCGCAAAGTCTGGGGCCATTCCGAGTCCGGCGGACGAACTTCGCCCACGCCCCCCACCAAGGCTATAGCCCACCCGTTTTTTGGCCATTTTTCCGCTGGGGGGTTTTGGCACCCCGACCTTCGGGCGCTAATTTTTGGGCGCGGCTGTGCCCGTGGCCTATTTTGGCACACGGAGGCCGCCCGCAAAGTCTGGGGCCATTCCGAGTCCGGCGGACGAACTTCGCCACGCCCCCCACCAAGGCTATAGCCCACCCGCTTTTGGCCATTTTTCGCTGGGGTTTTGGCACCCCGACCTTGGGCGCTAATTTTTGGGCGCGGCTGTGCCCGTGGCCTATTTTTTGGCCACGGAGGCCGCCCGGCAAAGTCTGGGGCCATTCCGAGTCCGGCGGACGAACCAGCCGCCCCCACCACGGATATTGCCAACCCGTTTTTGGCCCATTTTTCGGGGGGGGGTTTTGGCACCCCGACCTTCGGGTGCTAATTTTTGGCGCGGCTGTGCCCGTGGCCTATTTTGGCACCCGGAGCCGCCCGCAAAGTCTGGGGCCATTCCGAGTCCGGCGGACGAACCGCCGCCCCCACCAAGGCTATAGCCCACCCGTTTTTGGCCATTTTCCGCTGGGGTTTTGGCACCCGACCTTCGGGCGCTAATTTTTGGGCGCGGCTGTGCCCGTGGCCTATTTTGGCACCACGGAGGCCGCCCGCAAAGTCTGGGGCCATTCCGAGTCCGGACGAACCGCCCCGCCCCCCACCAGGCTATAGCCCACCGTTTTTGGCCATTTTCCGCTGGGGGTTTTGGCACCCGACCTTGGGCGCTAATTTTTGGGCGCGGCTGTGCCCGTGGCCTATTTTGGCACCGCGGAGCCCGCCCGCAAAGTCTGGGGCCATTCCGAGTCCGGCGGACGAACCGCGCCACGCCCCCACCAAGGCTATAGCCCACCCGTTTTTGGCCATTTTTCGCTGGGGTTTTGGCACCCGACCTTCGGGCGCTAATTTTTGGCGCGGCTGTGCCCGTGGCCTATTTTGGCACACGGAGGCCGCCCGCAAAGTCTGGGGCCATTCCGAGTCCGGCGGACGAACCGCCCCCGCCCCCACCAAGGCTATAGCCCACCCGTTTTTGGCCATTTTCCGCTGGGGTTTTGGCACCCGACCTTCGGGCGCTAATTTTTGGGCGCGGCTGTGCCCGTGGCCTATTTTGGCACCACGGAGCCTCGCAAAGTCTGGGGCCATTCCGAGTCCGGCGGACCGAACTTCGCCACGCCCCCACCAAGGCTATAGCCCACCCGTTTTTGGCCATTTTCCGCTGGGGTTTTGGCACCCGACCTTCGGGCGCGCTAATTTTTGGGCGCGGCTGTGCCCGTGGCCTATTTTGGCACCACGGGCCCGCCCGCAAAGTCTCGGGCCATTCCGAGTCCGGCGGACGAACTTCGGCCACGCCCCCACAAGGCTATAGCCCCGCCATTTTCCGCTGGGGGTTTTGGCCACCAAGGCTATTTTTGGCCGTTTTTGGCCATTTTCCGCTGGGGGTTTGGCACCCCGACCTTCGGGCGCTAATTTTTGGGCGGGGCCATTCCCGTGGCCTATTTTTGGCACCACGGAGGCCGCCCGCAAAGTCTGGGGCCATTCCGAGTCCGAGGCGGACGAACCGCCCACGCCCCCACCAGGCTATAGCCCACCCGTTTTTGGCCATTTTCCGCTGGGGTTTTGGCACCCGACCTTGGGCGCTAATTTTTGCGCGCGGCTGTGCCCGTGGCCTATTTTGGGCACAAGGAGGCCTGCCGCAAAGTCTGGGGCCATTCCGAGTCCGTGGACGAACTTCGCCCGCCCCCCCACCAAGGCTATAGCCCACCCGTTTTTTGGCCATTTTCCGCTGGGGTTTTTGGCACCCGACCTTCGGGCGCTAATTTTTGGGCGGCTGTGCCCGTGGCCTATTTTGGCACACACGGAGGCAGCCCGCAAAGTCTGGGGCAATTCCGAGTCCGGCGGACGAACTTATACCACGCCCCCCAACAAGGCTATAGCCCACACGTTTTGTGGCCAATTTTCCGCAGAGGGGTGTAGGCACCCCGACCTTCGGGCGCTAATAATTGGGCACGGCTGTGCCCGTGGCCTATTTTTGGCACCACGGAGGCGCCCGCAAAGTCTGGGGCCATTCCGGAGTCCGGCGGACGAACCGCCACGCCCCCACAAGGCTATAGCCCACCCGTTTTTGGCCATTTTTCCGCTGGGGGTTTGGCACCCGACCTTGGGCGCTAATTTTTGGGCGCGGCTGAGCCAGAGGCCAATTATTGGCACCCGTAGGCCCCCCGCAAAGTCTGTGCCCAATCCGAGTCCGGCGGGCGAACTTCGCCCACGCCGCCCGCCCAGGCTATAGCCCACCCGTTTTTGGCCATTTTCCGCTGGGGGTTTTGGCACCCGACCTTCGGGCGCTAATTTTTGGCGCGGCTGTGCCCGTGGCCTATTTTTTTTACACCACGGAGGCCGCCCGCAAAGTCTGGGGCCATTCCGAGGTCCGGCGGACGAACTTCGCCACGCCCCCACCAAGGCTATAGCCCACCCGTTTTTGGCCATTTTTCGCTGGGGTTTTGGCACACCCGACCTTGGGCGCTAATTTTTGGGGCGCGGCTGTGCCCGTGGCCTATTTTGGCACACACGGAGGCCGCCCGCAAAGTCTGGGGCCATTCCGAGTCCGGCGGACGAACCCGCCCCACGCCCCCACCAAGGCTATAGCCCACCGTTTTTTGGCCATTTTCCGCTGGGGTTTTGGCACCCGACCTTCGGGCGCTAATTTTTGGGCGCGGCTGTGCCCGTGGCCTATTTTGGCACCACGGAGGCCGCCCGCAAAGTCTGGGGCCATTCCGAGTCCGGCGGACGAACTTCGCCTACGCCCCCCACCAAGGCTATAGCCCACCCGTTTTTCGGCCATTTTTCCGCTGGGGGTTTTGGCACCCCGACCTTGGGCGCTAATTTTTGGCGCGGCTGTGCCCGTGCTATTTTGGCACACGGACGCCGCCCGCAAACTCCGGGGCCATTCCGAGTCCGGCGGACGAACCCCACCCCCGCCCCCCACCCATGCTATAGCCCACCCGTTTGTTGGCCATTTTTCCGCTGGGGTTTTGGCACCCGACCTTCGGGCGCTAATTTTTGGGCGCGGCTGTGCCGTGGCCTATTTTTGGCACCACGGAGGCCGCCGCAAAAGTCTGGGGCCATTCCAAGTCCGGCGGACGAACCGCCCCCCCACCAAGGCTATAGCCCACCCGTTTTTGGCCATTTTTCCGCTGGGGGTTTTGGCACCCCGACCTTCGGGCGCTAATTTTTGGGCGCGGCTGTGCCCGTGGCCTATTTTTGGCACCGGAGCCGCCCGCAAAGTCTGGGGCCATTCCGAGTCCGAGGCGGACCGAACTTCGCCCGCCCCCACCAAGGCTATAGCCCACCCGTTTTTGGCCATTTTTCCGC
This sequence comes from Citrus cavaleriei, assembly GCA_030448935.1. Taxonomy (NCBI): domain Eukaryota; kingdom Viridiplantae; phylum Streptophyta; class Magnoliopsida; order Sapindales; family Rutaceae; genus Citrus; species Citrus cavaleriei. The sequence goes on along the minus strand of JAUJEM010000437.1, from coordinate 33,205 downwards.
TGGGGTTTGGCACCCGACCTTCGGGCGCTAATTTTTGGCGCGGCTGTGCCCGTGGCCTATTTTTTGGCACCCACCCCGGAGGCCGCCTGCAAAGTCTGGGGCCATTCCTAGTCCGGCGGACGAACTTCTCCACGCCCCCACAAGGCTATAGCCCACCCGTTTTTTGGCCATTTTTTCCGCTGGGGTTTTGGCACCCGACCTTCGGGCGCTAATTTTTGGGCGCGGCTGTGCCCGTGGCCTATTTTTGGCACCACGGAGGCCGCCCGCAAAGTCTGGGGCCATTCCGAGTCCGTGGGACGAACCGCCACGCCCCCACCAAGGCTATAGCCCACCCGTTTTTGGCCATTTTTTTCCGCTGGGGGTTTTGGCACCCGACCTTGGGCGCTAATTTTTGGGCGCGGCTGTGCCCGTGGCCTATTTTTGGCACCGGAGGCCGCCCGCAAAGTCTGGGGCCATTCCGAGTCCGGCGGACGAACCCATGCCCCCCCACCAAGGCTATAGCCCACCCGTTTTTGGCCATTTTTCCGCTGGGGTTTTGGCACCCGACCTTCGGCGCTAATTTTTGGGCGCGGCTGTGCCCGTGGCCTATTTTGGCACCACGGAGCCGCCCAAAGTCTCTGGGCCATTCCCAGGAGTCCAGCGGACGAACTTCGCCCGCCCCCACCAAGGCTATAGCCCACCCGTTTTTAGCCATTTTCCGCTGGGGGTTTGGCACCCGACCTTGGTAGCTAATTTTTGGGCGCGCGCTGTGCCCGTGGCCTATTTTGGCACCACGGAGGCCGCCATGCAAAGTCTGGGGCCATTCCGGTCCAGTGGACGAACTTCGCCCACGCCCCCACCAAGGCTATAGCCCACCCGTTTTTGGCCATTTTCCGCTGGGGGTTTTGGCACCCGACCTTGAGCGCTAATTTTTGGGCGCGGCTGTGCCCGTGGCCTATTTTGGCACACGGAGGCCGCCCGCAAAGTCTGGGGCCATTCCGGTCAGGCGGACGAACTTCGCCACGCCCCCACCAAGGCTATAGCCCACCCGTTTTTGGCCATTTTTCCGCTGGGGGTTTGGCACCCGACCTTGGGCGCTAATTTTTGGCGCGGCTGTGCCCGTGGCCTATTTTTTGCACCACGGGAGCCGCCCGCAAAGTCTGGGGCCATTCCGAGTCCGGTGGACGAACTTCGCCACGCCCCCACCAAGGCTATAGCCCACCCGTTTTTGGCCATTTTTCCGCTGGGGTTTTGGCACCCCGACCTTCGGGCGCTAATTTTTGGGCGCGGCTGTGCCCGTGGCCTATTTTGCACCACGGAGGCCGCCCGCAAAGTCTGAGGCCATTCCGAGTCCGGCGGACGAACCGCCCGCCCCCACCAAGGCTATAGCCCACCGTTTTTGGCCATTTTTCGCTGGGGTTTTGGCACCCGACCTTCGACGCTAATTTTTGGCGGCGGCTGTGCCGTGGCCTATTTGGCACAGGAGCCGCCCGCAAAGTCTGGGGCCATTCCGAGTCCGTGGACGACCACCACGCCCCCACCAAGGCTATAGCCACCCGTTTTTGGCCATTTTCCGCTGGGGGTTTGCACCCGACCTTGGGCGCTAATTTTTGGCGCGGCTGTGCCCGTGGCCTATTTTTGGCACACGGAGGCCGCCCACAAAGTCTGGGGCCATTCGAGTCCGTGGACGAACTTCGCCGCCCCCCACCACGGCTATAGCCCCCCCGTTTTTAGTCCAGATTTCGGCTGTGGGGTTTTGGCACCGCGACCGTCGGGCTGTAATTTGTTGGCGCGGCTGCGCCCGTGGCCTATTTTGGCACACGGAGCCGCCCGCAAAGTCTGGGGCCATTCCAAGAGTCCGGCGGACGAACTTCCCGCCCCACCAAGGCTATAGCCCACCCGTTTTTGGCCATTTTTCCGCTGGGGTTTTGGCACCCGACCTTGAGCGCTAATTTTTGGGCGCGGCTGTGCCCGTGGCCTATTTTGGCACCGGAGGCCGCCCGCAAAGTCTGGGGCCATTCCGAGTCCGAGGCGGACCCGACCGCCACGCCCCCACCAAGGCTATAGCCCACCCGTTTTTGGCCATTTTTCCGCTGGGGTTTTGGCACCCGACCTTGGGCGCTAATTTTTGGGCGCGACTGTGCCCGTGGCCTATTTTTGGCACCGGAGGCCCCCGCAAAGTCTCATTTATTCCGAGTCCGGACGGACGAACTTCGCCACGCCCCCCACCAAGGCTATAGCCCACCCGTTTTTGGCCATTTTTCCGCTGGGGTTTTGGCACCCGACCTTCGGGCGCTAATTTTTGCGCGCGCTGTGCCCGTGGCCTATTTTGCACCGCGGAGGCCGCCCGCAAAGTCTCGGGCCATTCCGAGTCCGTGGACGAACTTTGCCCGCCCCCACCAGGCTATAGCCCACCCGTTTTTGGCCATTTTCCGCTGGGGTTTTGGCACCCGACCTTGGGCGCTAATTTTTTGGCGCGGCTGTGCCCGTGGCCTATTTTGGCACCGGAGGCCGCCCATAGTCTGGGGCCATTCCGAGTCCGAGTCGGACGAACCGCCCCCGCCCCCCACCAAGGCTATAGCCCACCGTTTTTGGCCATTTTTTCCGCTGGGGGGTTTGGCACCCGACCTTGGGCGCTAATTTTTGGGCGCGGCTGTGCCCGTGGCCTATTTTGGCACCCGGGAGGCCGCCCGCAAAGTCTCGGGCCATTCCGAGTCCGGCGGACGAACTTCGCCACCCCCCACCAGGCTATAGCCCACCCGTTTTTGGCCATTTTTTTCCGCTGGGGTTTTGGCACCCCGACCTTGGGCGCTAATTTTTGGCGCGGCTGTGCCCGTGGCCTGGCCCAGCACCGGAGCCGCCCGCAAAGTCTGGGGCCATTCCGAGTCAGCGGACGAACTTCGCCCACGCCCCCACAAGGCTATAGCCCACCCGTTTTTGGCCATTTTCCGCTGGGGGTTTGGCACCCGACCTTGGGCGCTAATTTTTGGGCGCGGCTGTGCCCGTGGCCTATTTTTGGCACACGGAGGCCGCCCGCAAAGTCTGGGGCCATTCGAGGTCCGGCGGACGAACTTCTCCGCCCCCACAAGGCTATAAGCCCACCCGTTTTTGGCCATTTTTCCGCTGGGGTTTTGGCACCCGACCTTCGGCGCTAATTTTTAAGGCGCGGCTGTGCCCGTGGCCTATTTTGGCACCGGAGGCCGCCCGCAAAGTCTGGGGCCATTCCGAGTCTGGCGGACGAACTTCGCCCGCCCCCACCAGGCTATAGCCCACCCGTTTTTGGCCATTTTTCCGCTGGGGTTTGGCACCCGACCAGGGCGCTAATTTTTAGGCGCGGCTGTGCCCGTGGCCTGGCCCACGGCACCTGAGGCCGCCCGCAAAATCTCGGGCCATTCCGTGTCCGAGGCGGACAAACCTCTTCCCCCTCCCCGCAAGCTATAGCCACCCGTTTTTGCCATTTTTCCGATGGGGTTTTGGCACCCGACCTTGGGGCGCTAATTTTTAGTGGCTGTGCCCGTGGCCTGGCACAGCTGCATGGGCCGCCCGCAAAGTCTGGGGCCATTCCGAGTCAGTGGAGCGAACTGCCACGCCCCACCAAGGCTATAGCCCACCGTTTTTGGCCATTTTCGTGCTGGGGTTTTGCACCCACCTTGGCGCGTTAATTTTTAAGATGGCTGTGCCGTGGCTTATTTTTGGCACCCGGAGCCGCTGCAAAGTCTGCCCCCATTCCCAGGAGTCAGGTGGACGAACTTACGCCCACCCCCCCACCAACGCTATAGCCCACCGTTTTTAGCCATTTTTCCGCTGGGGGGTTTTGCTTTTGACCTTGAAGGCGCTTATTTTGGGTGCGGCTGTGCCCGTGGCTATTTTGGCACACGAGAACGCCGTAAAAATCTCGGCCATTCCGAGTCCCGGCCGGACGAACTTATCATACGCCCCCCACAAGGCTATAGCCCACCGTTTTTGGCCATTTTCCGCTGGGGGTTTGGCACCCCGACCTTCGGGCGCTTATTTTTAGGCGGCTGTGCCCGTGCCTATTTTGACACCGCGGGCCGCCCGCAAGTCTGGGGCCATTCCCGAGTCCGGCGGACGAACCGCCCACGCCCCCCATGGCTATAGCCCACCGTTTTTGGCCATTTTCCGCTGGGGTTTTGGCACCCGACCTTCGGCGCTAATTTTTGGCGCGGCTGTGCCCGTGGCCTGCTTTTGGCACCACGGAGGCCATCATGAAGTCTGTGGCCCATTCCGAGTCCGGCGGACGAACACCATGGCCGCCCCACCAAGGCTATAGCCCACCGTTTTTGGCCATTTTTCATCTGGGGTTTTTTGGCACCCGACCTTCGGGCGCTAATTTTTAGGGCGCGGCTGTGCCCGTGGCGGCTTATTTTGGCACCCGGAGGCTGCCCGCAAAGTCTGGGGCCATTCCGAGTCCGGCGGACAAACTTCGCCCTTCCCCCACAAGGCTATAGCCACCCGTTTTTAGCCATTTTTCCGCTGGGGTTTTGGCACCCGACCTTCGAGCGCTAATTTTTGGGCGCGGCTGTGCCCGTGGCCTATTTTTGGCACCCGGAGCCGCCATAAGTCTGCGGCCCATTCCGAGTGTGGCGGACGAACCGCCCGCCCCCACCAAGGCTATAGCCCACCCGTTTTTGGCCATTTTCGCTGGGGTTTTGGCACCCCACGACCTTGGGCGCTAATTTTTGGGGCGCGGCTGTGCCCGTGGCTTATTTTTGGCACCCGGAGGCCGCCCGCAAAGTCTGGGGCCATTCGAGTCCGGAGCGGAAGCTTATTACGCCCCCTGGGCCCTATAGCCCACCGTTTTTGGCCATTTTCCGCTGGGGGTTTTGGCACCTGACCGGGCGCTTATTTTTAACAGCGGCATTGCCAGCGGCTTATTTTCTTTTCGGCACCTCATGAAAGTCTCGCCCATTCCGAGTCCGGTAGACGAACCACATCAGCCCGCCCAGTTATAGCCCACAGTTTTGTCCATGTTTCCGCCTGGAGTTTTGGCACCCGACCTTCGGGCTTATTTTTGGCGCGGCTTTGCCCTTGGCTTATTTTGGCAAGGCGCCTGAAGTCTCGCCCCATTCCGGGTCCAATGAACATAAGCCCCCCCCCCACAGGCACTATATCCCACCGTTTTTGGCCATTTTCCGCTGGGGTTTTGGTGCCTTGACCTTGGGGCGCTAATTTTTAGGCGCGCTGTGCCCGTAGCCTATTTTGGCACGGAGCCGCCCGCAAGTCTCGGGCCATTCCGATTCGGCGGACGAACATCGCCCACGCCCCCCAACAAGGCTATAGCCCACCCGTTTTTGGCCATTTTCCGCTGGGGGTTTTTGCTTCCGACCTTGAGTGCTAATTTTTAGGCGCGGCTGTGCCCGCGTGGCCTATTTCGCACCCGAGGGCCGCCCATAAGTCTGAGGCCATTCCGGGTCCGGCGGACGAACATCGCCACCCCCACCAGGCTATAGCCCACCCGTTTTTGGCCATTTTTCCGCTGGGGTTTGGCACCCGACCTTCGGCGCTAATTTTTGGCGCGGCTGTGCCCGTGGCCTATTTTTGGCACACGGAGGCCGCCCGCAAAGTCTGGGGCCATTCCGAGTCCGGCGGACGAACTCGCCACGCCCCACCAAGGCTATAGCCCACCCGCTTTTGGCCATTTTTCCGCTGGGGTTTTGGCACCCGACCTTCGGCGCTAATTTTTGGGCGCGGCTGTGCCCGTGGCCTATTTTTGGCACACGGAGGCCGCCCGCAAAGTCTGGGGCCATTCCGAGTCCGGCGGACGAATCTCGCCACGCCCCACCAAGGCTATAGCCCACCCGCTTTTGGCCATTTTTCCGCTGGGGTTTTGGCACCCGACCTTCGGGCGCTAATTTTTGCGCGGCTGTGCCCGTGGCCTACTTTTGGCACACGGAGGCCGCCCGCAAAGTCTGGGGCCATTCCGAGTCCGGCGGACGAACTCGCCACGCCCCACCAAGGCTATAGCCCACCCGCTTTTGGCCATTTTTCCGCTGGGGTTTTGGCACCCGACCTTCGGCGCTAATTTTGGCGCGGCTGTGCCGTGGCCTATTTTTGGCACACGGAGGCCGCCCGCAAAGTCTGGGGCCATTCCGAGTCCGCGGACGAACTCGCCACGCCCCACCAAGGCTATAGCCCACCCGTTTTTGGCCATTTTTCCGCTGGGGTTTTGGCACCCGACCTTCGGGCGCTAATTTTTGGCGCGGCTGTGCCCGTGGCCTATTTTTGGCACACGGAGGCCGCCCGCAAAGTCTGGGGCCATTCCGAGTCCGCGGACGAACTCGCCACGCCCCACCAAGGCTATAGCCCACCCGCTTTTGGCCATTTTTCCGCTGGGGTTTTGGCACCCGACCTTCGGCGCTAATTTTTGGCGCGGCTGTGCCCGTGGCCTATTTTTGGCACACGGAGGCCGCCCGCAAAGTCTGGGGCCATTCCGAGTCCGGCGGACGAATCTCGCCCACGCCCCACCAAGGCTATAGCCCACCCGTTTTTGGCCATTTTTCCGCTGGGGTTTTGGCACCCGACCTTCGGCGCTAATTTTTGGCGCGGCTGTGCCTGTGGCCTATTTTTGGCACACGGAGGCCGCCCGCAAAGTCTGGGGCCATTCCGAGTCCGGCGGACGAACTCGCCACGCCCCACCAAGGCTATAGCCCACCCGCTTTTGGCCATTTTTCCGCTGGGGTTTTGGCACCCGACCTTCGGGCGCTAATTTTGGGCGCGGCTGTGCCGTGGCCTATTTTTGGCACACGGAGGCCGCCCGCAAAGTTTGGGGCCATTCCGAGTCTGGCGGACGAACTCGCCACGCCCCACCAAGGCTATAGCCCACCCGTTTTTGGCCATTTTTCCGCTGGGGTTTTGGCACCCCGACCTTCGGGCGCTAATTTTTGGGCACGGCTGTGGCCGTGGCCTATTTTTGGCACACGGAGGCCGCCCGCAAAGTCTGGGGCCATTTCCAGTCCGGCGGACGAACTTCGCCCACTCCCCCCACCCAGGCTCTAGCCCACCCTACTTTTGGCCATATTTCCGCTGGGGGGTTTTGGCACCCCGACCTTCGGGCGCTAATTTTTGGGCGCGGCTGTGCCCGTGGCCTATTTTTGGCACACGGAGGCCGCCCGCAAAGTCTGGGGCCATTCCGAGTTCGGCGGACGAACTCGCCCACGCCCCACCAAGGCTATAGCCCACCCGCTTTTGGCCATTTTTCCGCTGGGGTTTTGGCACCCGACCTTCGGGCGCTAATTTTTGGGCGCGGCTGTGCCGTGGCCTATTTTTGGCACACGGAGGCCGCCCGGAAAGTCTGGGGCCATTCCGAGTCCGCGGACGAATCTCGCCACGCCCCCACCAAGGCTATAGCCCACCCGCTTTTGGCCATTTTTCCGCTGGGGTTTTGGCACCCGACCTTCGGCGCTAATTTTTGGCGCGGCTGTGCCCGTGGCCTATTTTTGGCACACGGAGGCCGCCCGCAAAGTCTGGGGCCATTCCGAGTCCGGCGGACGAACTCGCCCACGCCCCCACCAAGGCTATAGCCCACCGCGTTTTTGGCCATTTTTCCGCTGGGGTTTTGGCACCCGACCTTCGGGCGCTAATTTTTGGCGCGGCTGTGCCTGTGGCCTATTTTTGGCACACGGAGGCCGCCCGCAAAGTCTGGGGCCATTCCGAGTCCGGCGGACGAACTCGCCACGCCCCCACCAAGGCTATAGCCCACCCGCTTTTGGCCATTTTTCCGCTGGGGTTTTGGCACCCGACCTTCGGGCGCTAATTTTTGGCGCGGCTGTGCCCGTGGCCTATTTTTGGCACACGGAGGCCGCCCGCAAAGTCTGGGCCATTCCGAGTCCGGCGGACGAACTCGCCACGCCCCACCAAGGCTATAGCCCACCCGCTTTTGGCCATTTTTCCGCTGGGGTTTTGGCACCCGACCTTCGGGCGCTAATTTTTGGCGCGGCTGTGCCCGTGGCCTATTTTTGGCACACGGAGGCCGCCCGCAAAGTCTGGGGCCATTCCGAGTCCGCGGACGAATCTCGCCACGCCCCACCAAGGCTATAGCCCACCCGCTTTTGGCCATTTTTCCGCTGGGGTTTTGGCACCCGACCTTCGGGCGCTAATTTTTGGCGCGGCTGTGCCCGTGGCCTATTTTTGGCACACGGAGGCCGCCCGCAAAGTCTGGGGCCATTCCGAGTCCGCGGACGAATCTCGCCACGCCCCACCAAGGCTATAGCCCACCCGCTTTTGGCCATTTTTCCGCTGGGGTTTTGGCACCCGACCTTCGGCGCTAATTTTGGCGCGGCTGTGCCCGTGGCCTATTTTTGGCACACGGAGGCCGCCCGCAAAGTCTGGGGCCATTCCGAGTCCGGCGGACGAATCTCGCCCACGCCCCACCAAGGCTATAGCCCACCCGCTTTTGGCCATTTTTCCGCTGGGGTTTTGGCACCCGACCTTCGGCGCTAATTTTTGGCGCGGCTGTGCCCGTGGCCTATTTTTGGCACACGGAGGCCGCCCGCAAAGTCTGGGGCCATTCCGAGTCCGGCGGACGAACTCGCCCACGCCCCACCAAGGCTATAGCCCACCCGCTTTTGGCCATTTTTCCGCTGGGGTTTTGGCACCCGACCTTCGGGCGCTAATTTTGGCGCGGCTGTGCCTGTGGCCTATTTTTGGCACACGGAGGCCGCCCGCAAAGTCTGGGGCCATTCCGAGTCCGGCGGACGAACTCGCCACGCCCCACCAAGGCTATAGCCCACCCGCTTTTGGCCATTTTTCCGCTGGGGTTTTGGCACCCGACCTTCGGGCGCTAATTTTTGGCGCGGCTGTGCCGTGGCCTATTTTTGGCACACGGAGGCCGCCCGCAAAGTCTGGGGCCATTCCGAGTCCGCGGACGAATCTCGCCCACGCCCCACCAAGGCTATAGCCCACCCGCTTTTGGCCATTTTTCCGCTGGGGTTTTGGCACCCGACCTTCGGGCGCTAATGTTTGGGTGCGGCTGCGCCCGTGGCCTATTTTTGCCACACGGAGGCCGCCCGCCAAGTCTGGGGCCATTCCGAGTCCGCGGACGAACTCGCCCACGCCCCACCAAGGCTATAGCCCACCCGCTTTTGGCCATTTTTCCGCGGGGGTGGTTCGGCACCCCGACCTTCGGGCGCGGGGGTGCCGTGGCCTATTTTTGGCACACGGAGGCCGCCCGCAAAGTCTGGGGCCATTCCGAGTCCGCGGACGAATCTCGCCCACGCCCCACCAAGGCTATAGCCCACCCGCTTTTGGCCATTTTTCCGCTGGGGTTTTGGCACCCGACCTTCGGCGCTAATTTTTGGCGCGGCTGTGCCTGTGGCCTATTTTTGGCACACGGAGGCCGCCCGCAAAGTCTGGGGCCATTCCGAGTCCGGCGGACGAACTCGCCACGCCCCACCAAGGCTATAGCCCACCCGCTTTTGGCCATTTTTCCGCTGGGGTTTTGGCACCCGACCTTCGGGCGCTAATTTTTGGCGCGGCTGTGCCGTGGCCTATTTTTGGCACACGGAGGCCGCCCGCAAAGTCTGGGGCCATTCCGAGTCCGCGGACGAACTCGCCACGCCCCACCAAGGCTATAGCCCACCCGCTTTTGGCCATTTTTCCGCTGGGGTTTTGGCACCCGACCTTCGGCGCTAATTTTTGGGCGCGGCTGTGCCCGTGGCCTATTTTTGGCACACGGAGGCCGCCCGCAAAGTCTGGGGCCATTCCGAGTCCGCGGACGAACTCGCCACGCCCCACCAAGGCTATAGCCCACCCGCTTTTGGCCATTTTTCCGCTGGGGTTTTGGCACCCGACCTTCGGCGCTAATTTTTGGCGCGGCTGTGCCCGTGGCCTATTTTTGGCACACGGAGGCCGCCCGCAAAGTCTGGGGCCATTCCGAGTCCGGCGGACGAACTCGCCACGCCCCCACCAAGGCTATAGCCCACCCGCTTTTGGCCATTTTTCCGCTGGGGTTTTGGCACCCGACCTTCGGCGCTAATTTTTGCGGCTGTGCCGTGGCCTATTTTGGCACACGGAGGCCGCCCGCAAAGTCTGGGGCCATTCCGAGTCCGCGGACGAACTCGCCACGCCCCCACCAAGGCTATAGCCCACCCGCTTTTGGCCATTTTTCCGCTGGGGTTTTGGCACCCGACCTTCGGGCGCTAATTTTTGGCGCGGCTGTGCCTGTGGCCTATTTTTGGCACACGGAGGCCGCCCGCAAAGTCTGGGCCATTCCGAGTCCGGCGGACGAACTCGCCACGCCCCACCAAGGCTATAGCCCACCCGTTTTTGGCCATTTTTCCGCTGGGGTTTTGGCACCCGACCTTCGGGCGCTAATTTTTGGCGCGGCTGTGCCCGTGGCCTATTTTGGCACACGGAGGCCGCCCGCAAAGTCTGGGCCATTCCGAGTCCGGCGGACGAACTCGCCCACGCCCCACCAAGGCTATAGCCCACCCGTTTTTGGCCATTTTTCCGCTGGGGTTTTGGCACCCGACCTTCGGGCGCTAATTTTTGGCGCGGCTGTGCCCGTGGCCTATTTTTGGCACACGGAGGCCGCCCGCAAAGTCTGGGGCCATTCCGAGTCCGGCGGACGAACTCGCCACGCCCCACCAAGGCTATAGCCCACCCGCTTTTGGCCATTTTTCCGCTGGGGTTTTGGCACCCGACCTTCGGGCGCTAATTTTGGCGCGGCTGTGCCCTTGGCCTATTTTTGGCACACGGATGCCGCCCGCAAAGTCTGGGGCCATTCCGAGTCCGGCGGACGAACATCGCCCACGCCCCACCAAGGCTATAGCCCACCCGTTTTTGGCCATTTTTCCGCTGGGGTTTTGGCACCCGACCTTCGGGCGCTAATTTTTGGCGCGGCTGTGCCGTGGCCTATTTTTGGCACACGGAGGCCGCCCGCAAAGTCTGGGGCCATTCCGAGTCCGGCGGACGAACTCGCCCACGCCCCACCAAGGCTATAGCCCACCCGCTTTTGGCCATTTTTCCGCTGGGGTTTTGGCACCCGACCTTCGGGCGCTAATTTTGGGCGCGGCTGTGCCCGTGGCCTATTTTTGGCACACGGAGGCCCCGCGCTACGTCTGGGGCCTTTCCGAGTCCGGCGGACGAACTCGCCCACGCCCCACCAAGGCTATAGCCCACCCGCTTTTGGCCATTTTTCCGCTGGGGTTTTGGCACCCGACCTTCGGGCGCTAATTTTGGGCGCGGCTGTGCCCGTGGCCTATTTTTGGCACACGGAGGCCGCCCGCAAAGTCTGGGGCCATTCCGAGTCCGGGCGGACGAACTCGCCACGCCCCACCAAGGCTATAGCCCACCCGTTTTTGGCCATTTTTCCGCTGGGGTTTTGGCACCCGACCTTCGGGCGCTAATTTTTGGCGCGGCTGTGTCCGTGGCCTATTTTTGGCACACGGAGGCCGCCCGCAAAGTCTGGGCCATTCCGAGTCCGTCGGACGAACTCGCCACGCCCCACCAAGGCTATAGCCCACCCGTTTTTGGCCATTTTTCCGCTGGGGTTTTGGCACCCGACTTTCGGGCGCTAATTTTTGCGCGCGGCTGTGCCCGTGGCCTATTTTTGGCACACGGAGGCCGCCCGCAAAGTCTGGGGCCATTCCGAGTCCGGCGGACGAACTTCGCCCACGCCCCCCACCAAGGCTATAGCCCACCCGTTTTTTGGCCATTTTTCCGCTGGGGGGTTTTGGCACCCCGACCTTCGGCGGTCGTGGCAGTGCCCGTGGCCTATTTTTGGCACACGGAGGCCGTCCGCAAAGTCTGGGGCCATTCCGAGTCCGGCGGATGAACTTCGCCCACGCCCCCCACCAAGGATATAGCCCACCCGTTTTTTGGCCATTTTTCCACTGGGGGGTTTTGGCACCCCGACCTTCGGGAGCTAATTTTTGGGCGCGGCTGTGCCCGTGGCCTATTTTTGGCACACGGAGGAAGCCCGCAAAGTCTGGGGCCATTCCGAGTCCGGCGGACGAACTTCGCCCACGCCCCCCACCAAGGCTATAGCCCACCCGCTTTTGGCCATTTTTCCGCTGGGGTTTTGGCACCCCGACCTCCGGGCGCTAATTTTTGGCGCGGCTGTGCCCGTGGCCTATTTTTGGCACACGGAGGCCGCCCGCAAAGTCTGGGGCCATTCCGAGTCCGGCGGACGAACTCGCCACGCCCCACCAAGGCTATAGCCCACCCGTTTTTGGCCATTTTTCCGCTGGGGTTTTGGCACCCGACCTTAGGGCGCTAATCTTTGGGCGCGGCTGTGCCCGTGGGCTATTTTTGGCACACGGAGGCCGCCCGCAAAGTCTGGGGCCATTCCGAGTCCGGCGGACGAACTCGCCACGCCCCCACCAAGGCTATAGCCCACCCGCTTTTGGCCATTTTTCCGCTGGGGTTTTGGCACCCCGACCTCCGGGCGCTAATTTTGGGCGCGGCTGTGCCCGTGGCCTATTTTTGGCACACGGAGGCCGCCCGCAAAGTCTGGGGCCATTTCGAGTCCGCGGACGAATCTCGCCACGCCCCCACCAAGGCTATAGCCCACCCGCTTTTGGCCATTTTTCCGCTGGGGTTTTGGCACCCGACCTTCGGGCGCTAATTTTTGGGCGCGGCTGTGCCCGTGGCCTTTTTTTTGCACACGGAGGCGACCCGCAATTTCTGGGCCATACCGAGTCCGGCTGACGATCTTCTCCCACGCCCCCCACCAAGTCTATAAACCACCCGTTTTTTGGCCATTTTTCCGCTGGGGTTTTGGCACCCGACCTTCGGGCGCTAATTTTTGGCGCGGCTGTGCCTGTGGCCTATTTTTGGCACACGGAGGCCGCCCGCAAAGTCTGGGGCCATTCCGAGTCCGGCGGACGAATCTCGCCACGCCCCACCAAGGCTATAGCCCACCCGCTTTTGGCCATTTTTCCGCTGGGGTTTTGGCACCCGACCTTCGGGCTCTAATTTTTGGGCGCGGCGGTGCCGTGGCCTATGTTTGGCACACGGAGGCCGCCCGCAAAGTCTGGGGCCATTCCGAGTCCGCGGACGAACTCGCCACGCCCCCACCAAGGCTATAGCCCACCCGTTTTTGGCCATTTTTCCGCTGGGGTTTTGGCACCCGACCTTCGGGCGCTAATTTTTGGCGCGGCTGTGCCTGTGGCCTATTTTTGGCACACGGAGGCCGCCCGCAAAGTCTGGGGCCATTCCGAGTCCGCGGACGAACTCGCCCACGCCCCACCAAGGCTATAGCCCACCCGCTTTTGGCCATTTTTCCGCTGGGGTTTTGGCACCCGACCTTCGGGCGCTAATTTTGGGCGCGGCTGTGCCGTGGCCTATTTTTGGCACACGGAGGCCGCCCGCAACGTCCGGGGCCATACCGACTCCGGCGGACGAACTCGCCACGCCCCACCAAGGCTATAGCCCACCCGCTTTTGGCCATTTTTCCGCTGGGGTTTTGGCACCCGACCTTCGGGCGCTAATTTTGGCGCGGCTGTGCCCGTGGCCTATTTTTGGCACACGGAGGCCGCCCGCAAAGTCTGGGGCCATTCCGAGTCCGGCGGACGAACTCGCCACGCCCCACCAAGGCTATAGCCCACCCGTTTTTGGCCATTTTTCCGCTGGGGTTTTGGCACCCGACCTTCGGCGCTAATTTTTGGCGCGGCTGTGCCCGTGGCCTATTTTTGGCACACGGAGGCCGCCCGCAAAGTCTGGGGCCATTCCGAGTCCGGCGGACGAACTCGCCACGCCCCCACCAAGGCTATAGCCCACCCGTTTTTGGCCATTTTTCCGCTGGGGTTTTGGCACCCGACCTTCGGGCGCTAATTTTGGCGCGGCTGTGCCCGTGGCCTATTTTTGGCACACGGAGGCCGCCCGCAAAGTCTGGGGCCATTCCGAGTCCGGCGGACGAACTCGCCACGCCCCCACCAAGGCTATAGCCCACCCGCTTTTGGCCATTTTTCCGCTGGGGTTTTGGCACCCGACCTTCGGGCGCTAATTTTTGCGCGGCTGTGCCCGTGGCCTATTTTGGCACACGGAGGCCGCCCGCAAAGTCTGGGGCCATTCCGAGTCCGGCGGACGAACTCGCCACGCCCCACCAAGGCTATAGCCCACCCGCTTTTGGCCATTTTTCCGCTGGGGTTTTGGCACCCGACCTTCGGGCGCTAATTTTGGCGCGGCTGTGCCCGTGGCCTATTTTTGGCACACGGAGGCCGCCCGCAAAGTCTGGGGCCATTCCGAGTCCGGCGGACGAACTCGCCACGCCCCCACCAAGGCTATAGCCCACCCGCTTTTGGCCATTTTTCCGCTGGGGTTTTGGCACCCCGACCTTCGGGCGCTAATTTTTGGCGCGGCTGTGCCCGTGGCCTATTTTTGGCACACGGAGGCCGCCCGCAAAGTCTGGGCCATTCCGAGTCCGCGGACGAACTCGCCACGCCCACCAAGGCTATAGCCCACCCGCTTTTGGCCATTTTTCCGCTAGGGGGTTTTGGCACCCGACCTTCGGGCGCTAATTTTTGGGTGCGGCTGTGCCCGTGGCCTATTTTTGGCACACGGAGGCCGCCCGCAAAGTCTGGGGCCATTCCGAGTCCGGCGGACGAACTTCGGCCACGCCCCCCACCAAGGCTATAGCCCACCCGTTTTTTGGCCATTTTTCCGCAGGGGTTTTTTGGCACCCTGACCTTCGGGCGCTAATTTTTGGGCGCGGCTGTGCCCGTGGCCTATTTTTGGCACACGGAGGCCGCCTGCAAAGTCTGGGGCCATTCCGAGTCCGGCGGACGAATCTCGCCCACGCCCCACCAAGGCTATAGCCCACCCGCTTTTGGCCATTTTTCCGCTGGGGTTTTGGCACCCGACCTTCGGGCGCTAATTTTGGCGCGGCTGTGCAAGTGGCCTATTTTTGGCACACGGAGGCCGCCCGCAAAGTCTGGGGCCATTCCGAGTCCGCGGACGAACTCGCCACGCCCCCACCAAGGCTATAGCCCACCCGCTTTTGGCCATTTTTCCGCTGGGGTTTTGGCACCCGACCTTCGGCGCTAATTTTTGGCGCGGCTGTGCCCGTGGCCTATTTTTGGCACACGGAGGCCACCCGCAAAGTCTGGGCCATTCCGAGTCCGCGGACGAACTCGCCCACGCCCCACCAAGGCTATAGCCCACCCGTTTTGGCCATTTTTCCGCTGGGGTTTTGGCACCCGACCTTCGGGCGCTAATTTTTGGCGCGGCTGTGCCCGTGGCCTATTTTTGGCACACGGAGGCCGCCCGCAAAGTCTGGGGCCATTCCGAGTCCGGCGGACGAACTCGCCACGCCCCACCAAGGCTATAGCCCACCCGTTTTTGGCCATTTTTCCGCTGGGGTTTTGGCACCCGACCTTCGGCGCTAATTTTTGGCGCGGCTGTGCCCGTGTCCTATTTTTGGCACACGGAGGCCGCCCGCAAAGTCTGGGGCCATTCCGAGTCCGGCGGATGAACTCGCCCACGCCCCCACCAAGGCTATAGCCCACCCGTTTTTGGCCATTTTTCCGCTGGGGTTTTGGCACCCGACCTTCGGGCGCTAATTTTGGCGCGGCTGTGCCGTGGCCTATTTTTGGCACACGGAGGCCGCCCGCAAAGTCTGGGGCCATTCCGAGTCCGCGGACGAACTCGCCACGCCCCACCAAGGCTATAGCCCACCCGTTTTTGGCCATTTTTCCGCTGGGGTTTTGGCACCCGACCTTCGGGCGCTAATTTTGGCGCGGCTGTGCCGTGGCCTATTTTTGGCACACGGAGGCCGCCCGCAAAGTCTGGGGCCATTCCGAGTCCGCGGACGAACTCGCCACGCCCCACCAAGGCTATAGCCCACCCGCTTTTGGCCATTTTTCCGCTGGGGTTTTGGCACCCCGACCTTCGGGCGCTAATTTTCGGCGCGTCTGTGCCCGTGGCCTATTTTTGGCACACGGAGGCCGCCCGCAAAGTCTGGGGCCATGCCGAGTCCGGCGGACGAACTCGCCACGCCCCACCAAGGCTATAGCCCACCCGCTTTTGGCCATTTTTCCGCTGGGGTTTTGGCACCCGACCTTCGGGCGCTAATTTTTGGGCGCGGCTGTGCCGTGGCCTATTTTGGCACACGGAGGCCGCCCGCAAAGTCTGGGGCCATTCCGAGTCCGGCGGACGAACTCGCCCACGCCCCACCAAGGCTATAGCCCACCCGCTTTTGGCCATTTTTCCGCTGGGGTTTTGGCACCCGACCTTCGGGCGCTAATTTTTGGGCGCGGCTGTGCCCGAGGCCTATTTTTGGCACACGGAGGCCGCCCGCAAAGTCTGGGGCCATTCCGTGTCCGGCGGACGAACTCGCCACGCCCCACCAAGGCTATAGCCCACCCGCTTTTGGCCATTTTTCCGCTGGGGTTTTGGCACCCGACCTTCGGGCGCTAATTTTTGGCGCGGCTGTGCCCGCGGCCTATTTTTGGCACACGGAGGCCGCCCGCAAAGTCTGGGGCCATTCCGAGTCCGGCGGACGAACTCGCCACGCCCCCACCAAGGCTATAGCCCACCTGTGTTTTGGCCCTTTTTCCGCTGGGGGGTTGTGGCACCCCGACCTTCGGGCGCTAATTTTTGGGCGCGGCTGTGGCCGTGGCCTATTTTTGGCACACGACGGCCGCCCGCAAAGTCTGGGGCCATTCCGAGTCCGGCGGACGAACTCGCCACGCCCCACCAAGGCTATAGCCCACCCGCGTTTTTGGCCATTTTTCCGCTGGGGTTTTGGCACCCGACCTTCGGGCGCTAATTTTTGGCGCGGCTGTGCCCGTGGCCTATTTTTGGCACACGGAGGCCGCCCGCAAAGTCTGGGGCCATTCCGAGTCCGGCGGACGAACTCGCCACGCCCCACCAAGGCTATAGCCCACCCGTTTTTGGCCATTTTTCCGCTGGGGTTTTGGCACCCGACCTTCGGGCGCTAATTTTTGGCGCGGCTGTGCCCGTGGCCTATTTTTGGCACACGGAGGCCGCCCGCAAAGTCTGGGGCCATTCCGAGTCCGGCGGACGAACTCGCCCGCCCCCACCAAGGCTATAGCCCACCCGTTTTTGGCCATTTTTCCGCTGGGGTTTTGGCACCCGACCTTCGGCGCTAATTTTTGGCGCGGCTGTGCCCGTGGCCTATTTTTGGCACACGGAGGCCGCCCGCAAAGTCTGGGGCCATTCCGAGTCCCGCGGACGAACTCGCCACGCCCCACCAAGGCTATAGCCCACCCGTTTTTGGCCATTTTTCCGCTGGGGTTTTGGCACCCGACCTTCGGCGCTAATTTTGGCGCGGCTGTGCCGTGGCCTATTTTTGGCACACGGAGGCCGCCCGCAAAGTCTGGGGCCTTTCCGAGTCGGCGGACGAACTCGCCCACGCCCCACCAAGGCTATAGCCCACCCGTATTTTGGCCACTTTTCCGCTCGGGGGTATTGGCACCCCGACCATCGGGCGCTAATTTTTGGGCGCGGCTGTGCCCGTGGCCTATTTTTGGGACACGGAGGCCGCCCGCAAAGTCTGGGGCCATTCCGAGTCGGCGGACGAACTTCGCCCACGCCGCCCACCAAGGCTATAGCCCACCCGTATTTTGGCCATTTTTCCGCTTGGGGGTTTTGGCACCCCGACCATCGGGCGCTAATTTTTGGGCGCGGCTGTGCCCGTGGCCTATTTTTGGCACACGGAGGCCGCCCGCAAAGTCTGGGGCCATTCCGAGTCCGGCGGACGAACTCGCCACGCCCCACCAAGGCTATAGCCCACCCGTTTTTGGCCATTTTTCCGCTGGGGTTTTGGCACCCGACCTTCGGCGCTAATTTTTGGCGCGGCTGGGCCCGTGGCCTATTTTGGCACACGGAGGCCGCCCGCAAAGTCTGGGGCCATTCCGAGTCCGGCGGACGAACTCGCCACGCCCCACCAAGGCTATAGCCCACCCGTTTTTGGCCATTTTTCCGCTGGGGTTTTGGCACCCGACCTTCGGGCGCTAATTTTGGGCGAGGGTGTGCCCGTGGCCTATTTTTGGCACACGGAGGCCGCCCGAAAAGTCTGGGGCCATTCCGAGTCCAGCGGACGAACTCGCCCACGCCCCACCAAGGCTATAGCCCACCCGTTTTTGGCCATTTTTCCGCTGGGGTTTTGGCACCCGACCTTCGGGCGCTAATTTTTGGCGCGGCTGTGCCTGTGGCCTATTTTTGGCACACGGAGGCCGCCCGCAAAGTCTGGGCCATTCCGAGTCCGGCGGACGAACTCGCCCACGCCCCACCAAGGCTATAGCCCACCCGTTTTTGGCCATTTTTCCGCTGGGGTTTTGGCACCCGACCTTCGGGCGCTAATTTTTGGCGCGGCTGTGCCCGTGGCCTAATGTTGGCACACGGAGGCCGCCCGCAAAGTCTGGGGCCATTCCGAGTCCGGCGGACGAACTCGCCACGCCCCCACCAAGGCTATAGCCCACCCGCTTTTGGCCATTTTTCCGCTGGGGTTTTGGCACCCGACCTTCGGGCGCTAATTTTGGCGCTGCTGTGCCAGTGGCCTATTTTAGGCACACGGAGGCCGCCCGCAAAGACTGGGGCCATTCCGAGTCAGGAGGACGAACTCGCCACGCCCCACCAAGGCTATAGCCCACCCGTTTTTGGCCATTTTTCCGCTGGGGTTTTGGCACCCGACCTTCGGGCGCTAATTTTGGCGCGGCTGTGCCCGTGGCCTATTTTTGGCACACGCGGAGGCCGCCCGCAAAGTCTGGGGCCATTCCGAGTCCGGCGGACGAACTCGCCACGCCCCACCAAGGCTATAGCCCACCCGTTTTTTGGCCATTTTTCCGCTGGGTGGTTTTGGCACCCCGGCCTTCGGGCGCTAATTTTTGGGCGCGGCTGTGCCCGTGGCCTATTTTTGGCACACGGAGGCCGCCCGCAAAGTCTGGGGCCATTCCGAGTCCGGCGGACGAACTTCGCCAACGCCCCACCAAGGCTATAGCCCACCCGTTTTTTGGCCATTTTTCCGCTGGGGGGTTTTGGCACCCCGGCCTTCGGACGCTAATTTTTGGGCGCGGCTGTGCCCGTGGCCTATTTTTGGCAAGCGGAGGCCGCCCGCAAAGTCTGGGGCCATTCCGAGTCCGGCGGACGAACTTCGCCCACGCCCCCCCCCCAAGGCCATAGCCCACCCGTTTTTTGGCCATTTTTCCGCTGGGGGGTTTTGGCACCCCGACCTTCGGGCGCTAATTTTTGGGCGCGGCTGTGCCCGTGGCCTATTTTTGGCACACGGAGGCCGCCCGCAAAGTCTGGGGCCATTCCGAGTCCGTCGGACGAACTACGCACACGCCCCGAACCAAGGCTATAGCCCACCCGTTTTTTGCCATTTTTCCGCTGGGGCCTTTTGGCATCCCGGCCTTCTGGAGCAAATTTTTGCGCGCGTCTGAGCCAGTGGCCGAGTATTGGCACACGGAGGCCGCCCGCAAAGTCTGGGGCCAATCCGAGTCCGGCGGACGAACTCGCCACGCCCCACCAAGGCTATAGCCCACCCGCTTTTGGCCATTTTTCCGCTGGGGTTTTGGCACCCGACCTTCGGGCGCTAATTTTTGGCGCGGCTGTGCCCGTGGCCTATTTTTGGCACACGGAGGCCGCCCGCAAAGTCTGGGGCCATTCCGAGTCCGCGGACGAACTTCGCCCACGCCCCCCACCAAGGCTATAGCCCACCCGTTTTTTGCCCATTTTTCCGCTGGGGGGTTTTGGCACCCCGACATTCGGGCGCTAATTTTTGGGCGCGGCTGTGCCCGTGGCCTATTTTTGGCACACGGAGGCCGCCCACAAAGTCTGGGGCCATTCCGAGTCCGGCGGACGAACTTCGCCGACGCCCCCCACCAAGCCTATAGCCCACCCGTTTTTTGGCCATTTTTCCGCTGGGGGGTTTTGACACACGACCTTCGGGCTCTAATTTTTGGACGCGGCTGTGCCCGTGGCCGATTTTTGGCACACGGAGGCCGCCCGCAAAGTCTGGGGGCATTCCGAGTCCGGAGGACAAACTTCGCCCACGCCCCCCACCAAGGCTATAGCCCACCCGTTTTTTGGCCATTTTTCCGGGGGGGGTTTTGGCACCCCGACCTTCGGGCGCTAATTTTTGGGCGCGGCTGTGCCCGTGGCCTATTTTTGGCACACGGAGGCCGCCCGCAAAGTCTGGGGCCATTCCGAGTCCGGCGGACGAACTTCGCCCACGCCCCACCAAGGCTATAGCCCACCCGTTTTTGGCCATTTTTCCGCTGGGGTTTTGGCACCCGACCTTCGGGCGCTAATTTTTGGTCGCGGCTGTGCCCGTGGCCTATTTTTGGCACACGGAGGCCGCCCGCAAAGTCTGGGGCCATTCCGAGTCCGGCGGACGAACTCGCCCACGCCCCACCAAGGCTATAGCCCACCCGCTTTTGGCCATTTTTCCGCTGGGGTTTTGGCACCCGACCTTCGGGCGCTAATTTTGGGCGCGGCTGTGCCGTGTCCTATTTTTGGCACTCGGAGGCAGCCCGTAAAGTCTGTGGCCATTCCGAGTCCGGCTGACGAATCTCGCCACGCCCCCACCAAGGCTATAGCCCACCCGCTTTTGGCCATTTTTCCGCTGGGGTTTTGGCACCCGACCTTCGGGCGCTAATTTTTGGCGCGGCTTTGCCCGTGGCCTATTTTTGGCACACGGAGGCCGCCCGCAAAGTCTGGGGCCATTCCGAGTCCGGCGGACGAACTCGCCACGCCCCACCAAGGCTATAGCCCACCCGTTTTTGGCCATTTTTCCGCTGGGGTTTTGGCACCCCGACCTTCGGGCGCTAATTTTTGGCAGCGGCTGTGCCCTTGGCCTATTTTTGGCACACGGTGGCCGCCCACAAAGTCTGGGGCCATTCCGAGTCCGGCGGACGAATCTCGCCACGCCCCACCAAGGCTATAGCCCACCCGTTTTTGGCCATTTTTCCGCTGGGGTTTTGGCACCCGACCTTCGGGCGCTAATTTTTGGCGCGGCTGTGCCGTGGCCTATTTTTGGCACACGGAGGCCGCCCGCAAAGTCTGGGGCCATTCGAGTCCGGCGGACGAACTCGCCACGCCCCACCAAGGCTATAGCCCACCCGTTTTTGGCCATTTTTCCGCTGGGGTTTTGGCACCCGACCTTCGGGCGCTATTTTTGGCGCGGCTGTGCCCGTGGCCTATTTTTGGCACACGGAGGCCGCCCGCAAAGTCTGGGCCATTCCGAGTCCGGCGGACGAACTCGCCCACGCCCCACCAAGGCTATAGCCCACCCGTTTTTGGCCATTTTTCCGCTGGGGTTTTGGCACCCGACCTTCGGGCGCTAATTTTTGGCGCGGCTGTGCCCGTGGCCTATTTTTGGCACACGGAGGCCGCCCGCAAAGTCTAGCGCCATTCCGAGTCCGGCGGACGAACTCGCCACGCCCCACCAAGGCTATAGCCCACCCGTTTTTGGCCATTTTTCCGCTGGGGTTTTGGCACCCGACCTTCGGGCGCTAATTTTGGGCGCGGCTGTGCCCGTGGCCTATTTTTGGCACACGGAGGCCGCCCGCAAAGTCTGGGCCATTCCGAGTCCGCGGACGAACTCGCCACGCCCCACCAAGGCTATAGCCCACCCGCTTTTGGCCATTTTTCCGCTGGGGTTTTGGCACCCGACCTTCGGGCGCTAATTTTGGGCGCGGCTGTGCCGTGGCCTATTTTTGGCACACGGAGGCCGCCCGCAAATTCTGGTGCCATTCCGAGTCCGGCGGACGAACTCGCCACGCCCCCACCAAGGCTATAGCCCACCCGTTTTTGGCCATTTTTCCGCTGGGGTTTTGGCACCCGACCTTCGGCGCTAATTTTTGGCGCGGCTGTGCCGTGGCCTATTTTTGGCACACGGAGGCCGCCCGCAAAGTCTGGGGCCATTCCGAGTCCGCGGACGAACTCGCCACGCCCCACCAAGGCTATAGCCCACCCGTTTTTGGCCATTTTTCCGCTGGGGTTTTGGCACCCGACCTTCGGCGCTAATTTTTGGCGCGGCTGTGCCGTGGCCTATTTTTGGCACACGGAGGCCGCCCGCAAAGTCTGGGGCCATTCCGAGTCCGGCGGACGAACTCGCCACGCCCCCACCAAGGCTATAGCCCACCCGTTTTTGGCCATTTTTCCGCTGGGGTTTTGGCACCCGACCTTCGGGCGCTAATTTTGGGCGCGGCTGTGCCTGTGGCCTATTTTTGGCACACGGAGGCCGCCCGCAAAGTCTGGGGCCATTCCGAGTCCGGCGGACGAACTCGCCACGCCCCCACCAAGGCTATAGCCCACCCGTTTTTGGCCATTTTTCCGCTGGGGTTTTGGCACCCGACCTTCGGGCGCTAATTTTTGGGCGCGGCTGTGCCCGTGGCCAATTTTTGGCACACGGAGGCCGCCCGCAAAGTATGGGGCCATTCCGAGTCCGCGGACGAACTCGCCACGCCCCACCAAGGCTATAGCCCACCCGTTTTTGGCCATTTTTCCGCTGGGGTTTTGGCACCCGACCTTCGGGCGCTAATTTTTGGCGCGGCTGTGCCGTGGCCTATTTTTGGCACACGGAGGCCGCCCGCAAAGTCTGGGGCCATTCCGAGTCCGGCGGACGAACTCGCCCACGCCCACCAAGGCTATAGCCCACCCGTTTTTGGCCATTTTTCCGCTGGGGTTTTGGCACCCGACCTTCGGGCGCTAATTTTTGGCGCGGCGGTGCCCCTGGCCTATTTTTGGCACACGGAGGCCGCCCGCAAAGTCTGGGGCCATTCCGTGTCCGGCGGACGAACTCGCCACGCCCCACCAAGGCTATAGCCCACCCGTTTTTGGCCATTTTTCCGCTGGGGTTTTGGCACCCGACCTTCGGGCGCTAATTTTTGGCGCGGCTGTGCCGTGGCCTATTTTGGCACACGGAGGCCGCCCGCAAAGTCTGGGGCCATTCCGAGTCCGCGGACGAACTCGCCACGCCCCCACCAAGGCTATAGCCCACCGCTTTTGGCCATTTTTCCGCTGGGGTTTTGGCACCCGACCTTCGGGCGCTAATTTTGGGCGCGGCTGTGCCCGTGGCCTATTTTGGCACACGGAGGCCGCCCGCAAAGTCTGGGGCCATTCCGAGTCCGGCGGACGAACTCGCCACGCCCCCACCAAGGCTATAGCCCACCCGTTTTTGGCCATTTTCCGCTGGGGTTTTGGCACCCGACCTTCGGGCGCTAATTTTTGGCGCGGCTGTGCCCGTGGCCTATTTGTGGCACACGGAGGCCGCCCGCAAAGTCTGTGGCCATTCCGATCCCGGCGGACGAACTCGCCACGCCCCACCAAGGCTATAGCCCACCCGTTTTTGGCCATTTTTCCGCTGGGGTTTTGGCACCCGACCTTCGGCGCTAATTTTGGCGCGGCTGTGCCCGTGGCCTATTTTTGGCACACGGAGGCCGCCCGCAAAGTCTGGGGCCATTCCGAGTCCGGCGGACGAACTCTCGCCACGCCCCACCAAGGCTATAGCCCACCCGCTTTTGGCCATTTTTCCGCTGGGGTTTTGGCACCCGACCTTCGGCGCTAATTTTTGGCGCGGCTGTGCCTGTGGCCTATTTTTGGCACACGGAGGCCGCCCGCAAAGTCTGGGCCATTCCGAGTCCGGCGGACGAATCTCGCCCACGCCCACCAAGGCTATAGCCCACCCGTTTTTGGCCATTTTCCGCTGGGGTTTTGGCACCCGACCTTCGGCGCTAATTTTTGGCGCGGCTGTGCCGTGGCCTATTTTTGGCACACGGAGGCCGCCCGCAAAGTCTGGGGCCATTCCGAGTCCGCGGACGAACTCGCCACGCCCCACCAAGGCTATAGCCCACCCGCTTTTGGCCATTTTTCCGCTGGGGTTTGGCACCCGACCTTCGGGCGCTAATTTTTGGCGCGGCTGTGCCGTGGCCTATTTTTGGCACACGGAGGCCGCCCGCAAAGTCTGGGGCCATTCCGAGTCCGGCGGACGAACTCGCCCACGCCCCACCAAGGCTATAGCCCACCCGCTTTTGGCCATTTTTCCGCTGGGGTTTTGGCACCCGACCTTCGGGCGCTAATTTTGGGCGCGGCTGTGCCCGAGGCCTATTTTTGGCACACGGAGGCCGCCCGCAAAGTCTGGGGCCATTCCGAGTCCGGCGGACGAACTCGCCACGCCCCACCAAGGCTATAGCCCACCCGTTTTTGGCCATTTTTCCGCTGGGGTTTTGGCACCCGACCTTCGGGCGCTAATTTTTGGCGCGGCTGTGCCCGTGGCCTATTTTTGGCACACGGAGGCCGCCCGCAAAGTCTGGGGCCATTCGAGTCCGCGGACGAACTCGCCACGCCCACCAAGGCTATAGCCCACCCGCTTTTGGCCATTTTTCCGCTGGGGTTTTGGCACCCGACCTTCGGGCGCTAATTTTGGGCGCGGCTGTGCCCGTGGCCTATTTTTGGCACACGGAGGCCGCCCGCAAAGTCTGGGGCCATTCCGAGTCCGGCGGACGAACTCGCCCACGCCCCACCAAGGCTATAGCCCACCCGCTTTTGGCCATTTTTCCGCTGGGGTTTTGGCACCCGACCTTCGGGCGCTAATTTTTGGGCGCGGCTGTGCCTGTGGCCTATTTTTGGCACACGGAGGCCGCCCGCAAAGTCTGGGGCCATTCCGAGTCCGGCGGACGAACTCGCCACGCCCACCAAGGCTATAGCCCACCCGCTTTTGGCCATTTTTCCGCTGGGGTTTTGGCACCCGACCTTCGGGCGCTAATTTTTGGCGCGGCTGTGCCTGTGGCCTATTTTTGGCACACGGAGGCCGCCCGCAAAGTCTGGGGCCATTCCGAGTCCGGCGGACGAACTCGCCACGCCCCCACCAAGGCTATAGCCCACCCGCTTTTGGCCATTTTTCCGCTGGGGTTTTGGCACCCCGACCTTCGGCGCTAATTTTTGGCGCGGCTGTGCCCGTGGCCTATTTTGGCACACGGAGGCCGCCCGCAAAGTCTGGGGCCATTCCGAGTCCGGCGGACGAATCTCGCCACGCCCCACCAAGGCTATAGCCCACCCGCTTTTGGCCATTTTTCCGCTGGGGTTTTGGCACCCGACCTTCGGGCGCTAATTTTTGGCGCGGCTGTGCCCGTGGCCTATTTTTGGCACACGGAGGCCGCCCGCAAAGTCTGGGGCCATTCCGAGTCCGCGGACGAACTCGCCACGCCCCACCAAGGCTATAGCCCACCCGCTTTTGGCCATTTTTCCGCTGGGGTTTTGGCACCCGACCTTCGGGCGCTAATTTTTGGCGCGGCTGTGCCTGTGGCCTATTTTGGCACACGGAGGCCGCCCGCAAAGTCTGGGCCATTCCGAGTCCGGCGGACGAATCTCGCCACGCCCACCAAGGCTATAGCCCACCCGTTTTTGGCCATTTTTCCGCTGGGGTTTGGCACCCGACCTTCGGGCGCTAATTTTTGGCGCGGCTGTGCCTGTGGCCTATTTTGGCACACGGAGGCCGCCCGCAAAGTCTGGGCCATTCCGAGTCCGGCGGACGAACTCGCCACGCCCCACCAAGGCTATAGCCCACCCGTTTTTGGCCATTTTTCCGCTGGGGTTTTGGCACCCGACCTTCGGGCGCTAATTTTGGCGCGGCTGTGCCGTGGCCTATTTTTGGCACACGGAGGCCGCCCGCAAAGTCTGGGCCATTCCGAGTCCGGCGGACGAACTCGCCCACGCCCCCACCAAGGCTATAGCCCACCCGTTTTTGGCCATTTTTCCGCTGGGGTTTTGGCACCCGACCTTCGGCGCTAATTTTGGCGCGGCTGTGCCCGTGGCCTATTTTGCACACGGAGGCCGCCCGCAAAGTCTGGGCCATTCCGAGTCCGGCGGACGAACTCGCCACGCCCACCAAGGCTATAGCCCACCCGTTTTTGGCCATTTTTCCGCTGGGGTTTTGGCACCCGACCTTCGGCGCTAATTTTTGGCGCGGCTCTGCCCGTGGCCTATTTTTTGCAAACGGAGGCCGCCCGCAAAGTCTGGGGCCATTCCGAGTCCGCGGACGAACTCGCCACGCCCCCACCAAGGCTATAGCCCACCCGTTTTTTGGCCATTTTCCGGTGGGGTTTTGGCACCCGACCTTCGGGCGCTAATTTTTGGGGCGGCTGTGCCCGTGGCCTATATTTTGGCACACGGAGGCCGCCCGCAAAGTCTGGGCCATTCCGAGTCCGGCGGACGAACTCGCCACGCCCCACCAAGGCTATAGCCCACCGTTTTTGGCCATTTTCCGCTGGGGTTTTGGCACCCCGACCTTCGGCGGGCGCGGCTGTGCCCGTGGCCTATTTTTGGCACACGGAGGCCGCCCGCAAAGTCTGGGGCCATTCCGAGTCCGGCGGACGAACTTCGGCCACGCCCCCCACCAAGGCTATAGCCCACCCGTTTTTTGGCCATTTTTCCGCTGGGGGGTTTTGGTAACCCACCTTCGGCCGCTAATTTTTGGGCGCGGCTGTGCCCGTGGCCTATTTTTGGCACACGGAGGCCGCCCGCAAAGTCTGGGGCCATTCCGAGTCCGGCGGACGAACTTCGCCAACGCCCCCCACCAAGGCTATAGCTCACCCGTTTTTTGGCCATTTTTCCGCTGGGGGGTTTTGGCACCCCGACCTTCGAGCGCTAATTTTTGGGCGCGGTTGTGCCCGTGGCCTATTTTTGGCACACGGAGGCCACCCGCAAAGTCTGGGGCCATTCCGAGTCCGCGGACGAACTCGCCACGCCCCCACCAAGGCTATAGCCCACCCGTTTTTGGCCATTTTCCGCTGGGGTTTTGGCACCCCGACCTTCGGCGCTAATTTTTGGCGCGGCTGTGCCGTGGCCTATTTTTGGCACACGGAGGCCGCCCGCAAAGTCTGGGGCCAATCCGAGTCCGGCGGACGAACTCGCCACGCCCCCACCAAGGCTATAGCCCACCCGTTTTTGGCCATTTTTCCGCTGGGGTTTTGGCACCCGACCTTCGGCGCTAATTTTGGCGCGGCTGTGCCGTGGCCTATTTTGGCACACGGAGGCCGCCCGCAAAGTCTGGGGCCATTCCGAGTCCGGCGGACGAACTCGCCCACGCCCCACCAAGGCTATAGCCCACCCGTTTTTGGCCATTTTCCGCTGGGGTTTTGGCACCCCGACCTTGGGCGCTAATTTTTGGCGCGGCTGTGCCGTGGCCTATTTTTGGCACACGGAGGCCGCGCAAAGTCTGGGGCCATTCCGAGTCCGGCGGACGAACTCGCCACGCCCCCACCAAGGCTATAGCCCACCCGTTTTTGGCCATTTTTCCGCTGGGGTTTTGGCACCCGACCTTCGGGCGCTAATTTTTTGGCGCGGCTGTGCCGTGGCCTATTTTGGCACACGGAGGCCGCCCGCAAAGTCTGGGCCATTCCGAGTCCGGCGGACGAACTCGCCACGCCCCCACCAAGGCTATAGCCCACCCGTTTTTGGCCATTTTCCGCTGGGGTTTTGGCACCCGACCTTCGGGCGCTAATTTTTGGCGCGGCTGTGCCGTGGCCTATTTTGGCACACGGAGGCCGCCCGCAAAGTCTGGGGCCATTCCGAGTCCGGCGGACGAACTCGCCCACGCCCCACCAAGGCTATAGCCCACCCGTTTTTGGCCATTTTTCCGCTGGGGTTTTGGCACCCGACCTTCGGCGCTAATTTTTGGCGCGGCTGTGCCGTGGCCTATTTTTGGCACACGGAGGCCGCCCGCAAAGTCTGGGGCCATTCCGAGTCCGCGGACGAACTCGCCACGCCCCCACCAAGGCTATAGCCCACCCGTTTTTGGCCATTTTTCCGCTGGGGTTTTGGCACCCGACCTTCGGGCGCTAATTTTTGGCGCGGCTGTGCCGTGGCCTATTTTGGCACACGGAGGCCGCCCGCAAAGTCTGGGGCCATTCCGAGTCCGCGGACGAACTCTCGCCACGCCCCCACCAAGGCTATAGCCCACCCGTTTTTGGCCATTTTTCCGCTGGGGTTTTGGCACCCGACCTTCGGGCGCTAATTTTGGGCGCGGCTGTGCCCGTGGCCTATTTTGGCACACGGAGGCCGCCCGCAAAGTCTGGGGCCATTCCGAGTCCGGCGGACGAACTCGCCACGCCCCCACCAAGGCTATAGCCCACCCGTTTTTGGCCATTTTCCGCTGGGGGTTTTGGCACCCGACCTTCGGGCGCTAATTTTTGGCGCGGCTGTGCCCGTGGCCTATTTTTGGCACACGGAGGCCGCCCGCAAAGTCTGGGGCCATTCCGAGTCCGGCGGACGAACTCGCCCACGCCCCACCAAGGCTATAGCCCACCCGTTTTTGGCCATTTTTCCGCTGGGGTTTTGGCACCCGACCTTCGGGCGCTAATTTTTGGCGCGGCTGTGCCCGTGGCCTAGTTTTGGCACACGGAGGCCGCCCGTAAAGTCTGGGGCCATTCCGAGTCCGGCGGACGAACTCCGCCAACGCCCCCCACCAAGGCTATAGCCCACCCGTTTTTTGGCCATTTTTCCGCTGGGGTTTTGGCACCCGACCTTCGGGCGCTAATTTTGGCGCGGCTGTGCCTGTGGCCTATTTTGGCACACGGAGGCCGCCCGCAAAGTCTGGGGCCATTCCGAGTCCGGCGGACGAACTCGCCACGCCCCCACCAAGGCTATAGCCCACCCGCTTTTGGCCATTTTTCCGCTGTGGGGTTTTGGCAACCCGACCTTCGGGCGCTAATTTTTGGGCGCGGCTGTTCCCCCGGCCTATTTTCGGCACACGGAGGCGGCTCGCAAAGTATCGCGCCATTCCGAGTCCGGCGGACGAACTCGCCACGCCCCCACCAAGGCTATAGCCCACCCGTTTTTGGCCATTTTCCGCTGGGGTTTTGGCACCCGACCTTCGGGCGCTAATTTTTGGCGCGGCTGTGCCCGTGGCCTATTTTGGCACACGGAGGCCGCCCGCAAAGTCTGGGGCCATTCCGAGTCCGGCGGACGAACTTCGCCACGCCCCCACCAAGGCTATAGCCCACCCGTTTTTGGCCATTTTTCCGCTGGGGTTTGGCACCCGACCTTGGGCGCTAATTTTGGGCGGCTGTGCCTGTGGCCTATTTTTGGCACACGGAGGCCGCCGCAAAGTCTGGGGCCATTCCGAGTCCGGCGGACGAACTCGCCCACGCCCCCACCAAGGCTATAGCCCACCCGCTTTTGGCCATTTTTCCGCTGGGGTTTTGGCACCCGACCTTCGGCGCTAATTTTGGGCGCGGCTGTGCCTGTGGCCTATTTTTGGCACACGGAGGCCGCCCGCAAAGTCTGGGGCCATTCCGAGTCCGGCGGACGAACTCGCCACGCCCCACCAAGGCTATAGCCCACCCGTTTTTGGCCATTTTCCGCTGGGGGTTTTGGCACCCGACCTTCGGGCGCTAATTTTTGGCGCGGCTGTGCACGTGGAATATTTTTGGCACACGGAGGCCGCCCGCAAAGTCTGGGGCCAGTCCGAGTCCGCGGACGAACTCGCCCGCCCCACCAAGGCTATAGCCCACCCGTTTTTGGCCATTTTCCGCTGGGGTTTTGGCACCCGACCTTCGGCGCTAATTTTTGGCGCGGCTGTGCCCGTGGCCTATTTTGGCACACGGAGGCCGCCCGCAAAGTCTGGGGCCATTCCGAGTCCGGCGGACGAACTCTCGCCACGCCCCACCAAGGCTATAGCCCACCCGCTTTTGGCCATTTTTCCGCTGGGGTTTTGGCACCCGACCTTCGGGCGCTAATTTTTGCGCGCGGCTGTGCCGTGGCCTATTTTGGCACACGGAGGCCGCCCGCAAAGTCTGGGGCCATTCGAGTCCGCGGACGAACTCTCGCCACGCCCCCACCAAGGCTATAGCCCACCCGCGTTTTTGGCCATTTTTCCGCTGGGGTTTTGGCACCCGACCTTCGGGCGCTAATTTTTGGCGCGGCTGTGCCCGTGGCATATTTTTGGCACACGGAGGCCGCCCGCAAAGTCTGGGGCCATTCCGAGACCGGAGGACGAACTCGCCACGCCCCCACCAAGGCTATAGCCCACCCGTTTTTTGGCCATTTTTCCGCTGGGGGGTTTTGGCACCCCGACCTTCGGGTGCTAATTTTTGGGCGCGGCTGTGCCCGTGGCCTATTTTTGGCACACAGAGGCCGCCCGCAAAGTCTGAGGCCATTCCGAGTCCCGCGGACGAACTTCGTACACGCCCCCCACCAAGGCTATAGCCCACCCGTTTTTTGGCCATTTTTCCGCTGGGGGGTTTTGGCACCCCGACCTTCGGGTGCTAATTTTTGGGCTCGGCTGTGCCCGTGGCCTATTTTTGGCACACGGAGGCCGCCCGCAAAGTCTGGGGCCATTCCGAGTCCGGCGGACGAACTTCGCCCACGCCCCCCACCAAGGCTATAGCCCACCCGTTTTTTGGCCATTTTTCCGCTGGGGGGTTTTGGCACCCCGACCTTCGGGCGCTAATTTTTGGCGCGGCTGTGCCCGTGGCCTATTTTGGCACACGGAGGCCGCCCGCAAAGTCTGGGGCCATTCCGAGTCCGCGGACGAATCTCGCCACGCCCCACCAAGGCTATAGCCCACCCGTTTTTGGCCATTTTTCCGCTGGGGTTTTGGCACCCGACCTTCGGCGCTAATTTTTGGCGCGGCTGTGCCCGTGGCCTATTTTGGCACGGAGGCCGCCCGCAAAGTCTGGGGCCATTCCGAGTCCGGCGGACGAACTTCGCCACGCCCCCACCAAGGCTATAGCCCACCCGTTTTTGGCCATTTTTCCGCTGGGGTTTTGGCACCCGACCTTGGGCGCTAATTTTTGCGCGCGGCTGTGCCTGTGGCCTATTTTTGGCACAAGGAGGCCGCGCGCAAAGTCTGGGGCCATTCGAGTCCGGCGGACGAACTCGCCACGCCCCACCAAGGCTATAGCCCACCCGCTTTTGGCCATTTTTCCGCTGGGGTTTTGGCACCCCGACCTTCGGCGCTAATTTTTGGCGCGGCTGTGCCTGTGGCCTATTTTGGCACACGGAGGCCGCCCGCAAAGTCTGGGGCCATTCCGAGTCCGGCGGACGAACTCGCCACGCCCCCACCAAGGCTATAGCCCACCCGTTTTTGGCCATTTTTCCGCTGGGGTTTTGGCACCCGACCTTCGGCGCTAATTTTGGCGCGGCTGTGCCGTGGCCTATTTTGGCACACGGAGGCCGCCCGCAAAGTCTGGGGCCATTCCGAGTCCGCGGACGAACTCGCCACGCCCCCACCAAGGCTATAGCCCACCCGTTTTTGGCCATTTTTCCGCTGGGGTTTTGGCACCCGACCTTCGGGCGCTAATTTTTGGCGCGGCTGTGCCGTGGCCTATTTTGGCACACACACGGAGGCCGCCCGCAAAGTCTGGGCCATTCCGAGTCCGGCGGACGAACTCGCCACGCCCCCACCAAGGCTATAGCCCACCCGCTTTTGGCCATTTTTCCGCTGGGGTTTTGGCACCCGACCTTCGGGCGCTAATTTTTGGCGCGGCTGTGCCGTGGCCTATTTTGGCACACGGAGGCCGCCCGCAAAGTCTGGGGCCATTCCGAGTCCAGGCGGACGAACTCTCGCCCACGCCCCCACCAAGGCTATAGCCCACCCGCTTTTGGCCATTTTTCCGCTGGGGGTTTTGGCACCCGACCTTCGGGCGCTAATTTTTGGCGCGGCTGTGCCGTGGCCTATTTTTGGCACACGGAGGCCGCCCGCAAAGTCTGGGGCCATTCCGAGTCCGGCGGACGAACTCGCCCGCCCCACCAAGGCTATAGCCCACCCGCTTTTGGCCATTTTTCCGCTGGGGTTTTGGCACCCGACCTTCGGGCGCTAATTTTTGGCGCGGCTGTGCCGTGGCCTATTTTGGCACACGGAGAGCCGCCCGCAAAGTCTGGGGCCATTCCGAGTCCGCGGGACGAACTCGCCACGCCCCCACCAAGGCTATAGCCCACCGTTTTTGGCCATTTTTCCGCTGGGGTTTTGGCACCCGACCTTGGGCGCTAATTTTGGCGCGGCTGTGCCGTGGCCTATTTTTGGCACACGGAGGCCGCCGCAAAGTCTGGGGCCATTCCGAGTCCGCGGACGAACTCGCCCACGCCCCACCAAGGCTATAGCCCACCCGTTTTTGGCCATTTTTCCGCTGGGGTTTTGGCACCCGACCTTCGGGCGCTAATTTTTGGCGCGGCTGCCGTGCCGTGGCTATTTTTGGCACACGGAGGCCGCCCGCAAAGTCTGGGGCCATTCCGAGTCCGGCGGACGAACTCGCCACGCCCCACCAAGGCTATAGCCCACCCGTTTTTGGCCATTTTTCCGCTGGGGTTTTGGCACCCGACCTTCGGGCGCTAATTTTTGGCGCGGCTGCGGCCGTGGCCTATTTTTGGCACACGGAGGCCGCCCGCAAAGTCTGGGGCCATTCCGAGTCCGCGGACGAACTCTCGCCACGCCCCACCAAGGCTATAGCCCACCCGCTTTTGGCCATTTTTCCGCTGGGGTTTTGGCACCCCGACCTTGGGCGCTAATTTTTGGGCGCGGCTGTGCCGTGGCCTATTTTGGCACACGGAGGCCGCCCGCAAAGTCTGGGGCAAATCCGAGTCCGGCGGACGAACTCTCGCCCGCCCCACCAAGGCTATAGCCCACCCGTTTTTTGGCCATTTTTCCGCTGGGGGGTTTTGGCACCCCGACCTTCGGGCGCTAATTTTTGGGCGCGGCTGTGCCCGTGGCCTATTTTTGGCACACGGAGGCCGCCGCAAAGTCTGGGGCCATTCCGAGTCCGGCGGACGAACTTCGCCCACGCCCCCCACCAAGGCTATAGCCCACCCGTTTTTTGGCCATTTTTCGGTTTTGGCACCCCGACCTTCGGGCGCTAATTTTTGGGCGCGGCAGTGCCCGTGGCCTAGTTTTGGCACACGGAGGCCGCCCGCAAAGTCTCGGGCCATTCCGAGTCCGGCGGACGAACTTCACCCACGCCCCCCACCAAGGCTATAGCCCACCCGTTGATTTCACATTTTTCCGCTGGTGGGTTTTGGCCCGCCGACCTGCCGGCGCCAAATTTTTGGCGCGGATGCGCCCGTGGCCTATCTGTGGCACACGGAGGCCGCGCGCAAAGGCTGGGGCCATTCCGAGTCCGGCGGACGAACTCGCCACGCCCCCCACCAAGGCTATAGCCCACCCGTTTTTGGCCATTTTTCCGCTGGGGTTTTGGCACCCGACCTTCGGGCGCTAATTTTTGGCGCGGCTGTGCCGTGGCCTATTTTGGCACACGGAGGCCGCCCGCAAAGTCTGGGGCCATTCCGAGTCCGGCGGACGAACTCG